>JASFAX010003596.1:0-42025 GCA_030737875.1 Allium sativum
AGTTCAAGGTACAACATGATCGGTTAATTGTAACAGTGGGAATAGTCGTAAGAAACTAACTATAATAGTCATAGGCAATTAACCACAATAGTCATGGGTGACTAATCACAATAATTTCTTAATCAATGTCATAGGCAATAGTCTCATAGTTATGATTCATAGTCGTAGGCAATAATTTTATAGGCGATAGTTCATGGCCATAGTCTTAGACAAAGGTCTCATATTCATAGTCATAGTCATAGGCAATAGCTTCATAGGCAATAGTTTCATAGTCATAGTCATAGGCAATAGCTTCATAGGCAATAGTTTCGTAGTCATAGTCTTAGGCAAAAGTCTCATAGTCATAGTTGTAAATCAGATCCAAAGGCATAGATAACTTTCAATTTGACATAAGCACGAATCAATGATAATTAACTTGCAAATTGGTATAGTTCTATATTTTGGTTCATTACATTCACAATTCCAATTACATGTTCAAATCTAAGGAATAACCGAACTTACAGTGATCGGTTTAGAAAAGGCGATTTGTTATGATTTGAGTGACATTGCTTGAAGCGGAATGCCTATGGTCCAACTTAAAGCTTCATCTTGATTTGAATCTCCAATTTGAAGAAGAACTATAACTTGTTTTAATGAAGAATAAGATTTATTTTAATTAGGAATGAGGCAGAGTATAGGCGTAATGAAGTTGTGTGGAGAAAGTGAAATTTGGGGGCGTTTATATAGCGTAGAACTCATGAATTTGGTCCAGAAATCAGCCCGGATCAAAAAAATGAATTCTGCCTCCGATCTGGAAAAACAGGGCAGGTCGACCCCTAGGTTGACCTATAGGGGGGAGGTCGACCCCCTGGTCGACCTGGGTCTTGGGCGAGAAATTTCCCGCCCAGTCCGCTTCTGGGTTCTATTTTGAATTTTGAATTCAGTTTCGAGCTGTTTTTAAATTTGAGCTGAAACTTATGAAGGCCATAACTTCTTTATACAAAGTCCGATTCATGCAAACTAGGACTCTATATCAAGAAGAATTCCGAGACGAACGCAATGGCATAACCCGTTTCCCTTAATTCTTCTCTTTAAAATTATGTATACTTTGATTTGTTACATTAACATTTACAGAAAATACGGGGTGTTACATTCTCCCCTCCTTAAAGGATTTTGTCCCCGAAATCTTCAAGTTAAGAAGAATGTATCCTAACATCTAGCATCCATCTACTCAACCATTCAATCACAGGCATCCATTGTCCCTAAAAGGATTTCTAATGCTTTCATGATTCTATGCATAGTGTGTGTACATGTCCTTAACTAATGTAAAATCAGGCAGTCTACTGATTTAGTTGACCTCCTTAATGCGAATTATGTCAGTGCTATGAGTCCATCATGTATGCAATTATCCCTAGTCATGTAAATACTATATGCATGCATATTCATTCATTCATATGCAACATCCATATGATAACACATCAAGTTTTAATCCATATACAAATACATATATGCATATGCAAACATGAAAGTGACTGAGCCGATCTAGTGCCTAATGTGTGTATATGCATCCACCAGCAACCACTAGCTAACACTTGTAACCACTTGCATCCACCAAACATAACATGTCTCAAACACATGTTTACATCCATTGGCTTCTAACTAAGGATTGAGGATAGGATCGAGAGGATATACTTAAAAGCTAAAGACTAGCATACAAATAGATTTTCCAGAAAAAGAGGAATCAAGGATATACCCTCAAAAAAGGTAAGATGCGCGTATCTAGTCTTCAGTCTTCTAAGTCGCATTTTTTTGAGCTTCACTCCATTGTACCTTATCTAACTTAACTTCATGGTTGCGAAGCTTCTTGACCTTCCTTTCCAAAACCCACTAGTAAAGATAGGCCTTCGATCACTTACTATGCTAGAGGGTATCCAACGTAGTCGAACTATCTTTCCAAGATAAAACATATGTTAATCATGATACCAAGTGTATATACCTAAGATGATTAGAGGTCTCTCCTCTACATAGCTTATCCATTATGCTGAAAATCTGAGGGTCTAAAGCTAATGGTTACTATGTGCTTATTACCTCTCTTAAGGTCAGTCTAACTTAGGGTGCCAGCCCCAACCATTTATTTCTCATGCAAACCATCCTAGTCGAACTCGACATCCCTCAAGTACAAGCCCCAAAGGCCTAAACCAATATCAAACAAGCACCCAAGGGATACCTCCTTCGAATTTGGACGATCTATGTGAGATTATACTAACAAAACAACCAAACAATTCAGCACTTTACCGACTCTGGCTATCCATGCCAATCTTGCTCCAGAATTATCGTTGATCGCATAACTGGCTTTGAAGTGTCATCTAGATACATGCGGAAGTCTGTCTCGAATTTTAGGGGGAAAACCCCTACCCTAATCAAAATATCTTGTGTACTCATGGACTACCCCAACGGATCGAAAATCATCGATAGATAAGTAAAGTGATTCTAGGTTGCTAAGTAAAGTGATTCTAGGTTGCTAAGACAAACTGATCCCTTAGGAACGTACGAAATCTCAAGAGTATTCTCGAGGCAAGTAGAAAGTTAAACTACCCTTGTTTCATAATTACTAGCTAACCAATCAATGCCTAGAATCAAAACATAGCCCAAAAAACATAAGCATAAATATAGCTATTCTCAAATCCTCACAAGTCAAAGATAGATGGGCCGAACCAGCAATTGGATTCGAGACTATAATATGATCCTCTACTACACAATATCTAGGGTGTAGAGACTCAACTATGGAAGCAGATATATACATGGATGTGAAGCGCTAAAATCGAAAGGAGTACAAACAGGATAATAAAAAAGGAAAAACTCTTTCAACTAAAATCTTACTGCCTTTCTCTCTCAGGTATGCAGGCGGTGAGAGCTTGCACTCGCCTTTCGGAAAATCCTGTCCCTTGTTCTTACCCTTACCCTTCATTATACGACCTGTTATACCAAAATAAAGATACTTCCTCTTGTTGTAGGTTTTACTATTCTTTCCTCCCCTCCTTTGTGAACCAAGTCCATATCCATGGGTTCTTCTTCCTTATGTTGTGCTCCTTAGCCAAACCCCCTCATTCTCAACTTTGCCACCTTTGTGTAACTTTTTGACATGTCTCTCGAAAGCTGCCTCCATCGCACGGGGAATCCTACAAAGCTCGAAAGAAAATTACGGCTACGGATGGAAGTTGAGCACTTGTTTGCCCTTTGACAAGTGTTGTAGTCTTGTCGAGCCTACGAAACCATGCTGCGATGAGGTTACCTCCCAGAAAGCCAGGAGCCCCAAAGACTCAAGAAAGAAGGAAACAAGGATTTAAATAGAGGATCAAAAGATAGTGCATATGGCTTTGGGGAGTATGCATTTAATACAAAACTTTTCTTTTGAAAATGCTTCTTTTAAAATCATTTGAAATAATATTTCAAATCTTTTTATCTGATCCGGTAACCTTCAGCTCTGATACCAAGTGAAACACCTCACCTCCGTTAAGGTCACTCACAAAGGGAATGCCTTAATTTCGGCAGAGTGTTATAGGTAAAAGATGCAGATAAATTGCAAGACAGACAATTAAAGCAGCGACAAATAAATAAAACTTTATTTCATTGATAAACAACTTGTACCAAGATTGTTTTCCAATACCAAAGTATCCTGTCTTGCTTACAAAAATAAAGAAGCATAAAATGATTTCCCCAAATAAAGAATGAGCCATCCATAGCAGTAGAAGAGAGAGTCCAAGGCAGCACGTCAAAGAGTCTTTAAGCTTGGAAAGAGTAACCGTTTAAACAAACCTGAGCTATTCTCTACCAGACTACCTGGGGGGAAACGGAAGAAAAGAGGTGAAAGCAAACTAGGTCAGACATAAAGTCTGGCAAGTCCAGTGATTCTTAGTATTTAAATGAGGAAAAGGGTCATGACATGAATAAGCTAAATATAAGACTAAACATAGTAACAAGATAATATGGGATAAGCATTGGATATGGCAAGATAAACTAAATGTACCGATAAGCTGAATGTACTAATAAACTGAATGGTGCTTCTACTCCTTCTCTGCTTCGCAACTACCCTGTTTATACTTATTTCTATATCTCTGCACTACCTAACTGGTGTCCAAAATAGTAATCTATGATCATATGATAACGTGAACCCAATCCCCGTATTTGCGGTTGCCTTTAGGTATGCTTCTATTATGGGGATTCCGTTTATTTCCTAGATTTAATCTAGGGTTTACTATCGAGTGCTTACTAGATTCAACCAGGGTTTACGCTACCCAGGGCCATTGGGGTTTATGCTAGCTATTGAACGCTTCTTGGATTCAAGATTTACGCGACCTAGGTCCAACTAGGGATTATGCTACCTACTTTGTATTAATTTTCCATGTGTTAGTCGGCCCTATCTTGCGTGTAGATACTCTGTGCTGACCCCGTCATAAGGTGTATCAAGCCTTATGATAGTGACCCGACACGATTCAAGATGCACATTGTATAACTATTGGTACCCAGTGCCTGCATTTTCCACTCCGGAGTACGTGCACGCCCGTAAACCGTCAGAACCTACACTGACTTACCCCCTGCTGCTATTTTTTTTTGACCGCTTATAATTAGCCCAGTAATCGTGCCCCACCCTGCCTAGTTTCAGGGTACCATGATACATCTATGTGGGTTACTGCTGAAATGGGTCCCCTTTACTAGGGTTTCTTGCCGGTTAAGTTTGTGGGCCTATATATACAAATATTACCCGCCTATACGAGATGTACTTAACCCTCCCACCGATTCTAGCATGTTTTCTTAAAGGTTAAATTTTGTGGGCCTATATTTACTAATATTACCCACTACCCGACGTGCACTTAACCTTCCCACGGATTCAAGCATGTTTATTTAATGGTTAAGTTTTATGGGCCTATATTTACTAATATTACCCACCTACCCAACGTGTACTTAACCTCCTACTCGTCAAGTCGTGTTGGTTAAGTGGTTCTTATTAACTTAACCTTTCTTGCTTATCATGTTGGATTGGTTAAGTGTGATTTAGTAACTTAACCCTGTTCATTCAACAGGTTATATCGGTTAAGTATTTCCTATTTAACTTAACCCTATTCGCTCATCAAGTTATATTGGTCAAGTGTCATTAATCAATTCAAGTTGACTTAACCCATCCACCTGTCACGTCATGTTGGTTAAATGTTTCCTTCTGGTGTTGACTTGACCCTACCTCAAATCATGTTATATTGGTTAAGTGTTGTTCTCGTGTTAACTTAACCATTCCCATACATCATGTTATATAATTGGTTAAGTGTTTTCCTCCTGTATTACTTAACCCCACCACATGTCATTGTATATTTTGGTTAAATGTTACATTAGTTAACTTAACCCTATCATCTGCTTAATTAACATGCTACAATGGTTAAGTGTTCTAAATTTACTTAACCTCACCCACTTGTCGAATTAACATGTTGTAACGGTTAAGTGTTCTAATTTTACCAAACCTCACACACTTACCTAGTTAACATGTTATTACGGTTAAGTGTTTCCCTAATTACTTAACCTCACCATTTCTAGCATGATTTATTCATGAGCCTTAATTAATTAATTAATTAATTAAAGCACCAATCACTCACATTAGACAGATATTGTTGTGGTTACTGGATGTGTCGGTCGGTTCCGGGCAGGTTTACACCACAACCCAGTCTAACCTCGGGTCTTTCTAGGCTTGATGCACTAACTACCCACATTAGATAGGTATTGTTGTGGTCCCTGGATGTGCCGGTCGGTTCCGGGTGGTTTTACACCACAACACAATCTAACCTCGGGTTAGGCATATTCGTCTTTTACTAAGTTTACATATTTACTATTTATGTAAATTTTCCGTAAATCAATTTAGCCTTGATCATATTTATTTGTCATGCAAATTAGCTTACTTATATTTTATGCCCAAAACCTGATTTACCAATCAATTAATCCAACTTGCAATTTATACCAATTTAGATTTAATATTCCCCTTTTACAATTCATGCCCATTCTAGATTAATATTCCAATTTACGGTTCATGTCAAAACTAGATTTAATATTCTAGTTTACCATTTATGTCCAAAACTTGGTTTACACGCCAATTACACACTTTGCGGCTAAATAAATTTTATCAACTTATGCCCAAGTCTAATATGCATGTAAATCGTTCACTGTTATAGCCAATTTAGATTATGCCAACATATTTATTATGCCAAACTAACTAAATTAAGCTACGCCCAATCCCTGCATCATAATCGTACATATAACATGATTTCACAAGTTTTCTATGTACTCATGAAATGGCACTAATCAAAAGGAATAGGGGATAAGCACAAGAATTGATACAAAAGACTAGGCATGCAAAAATAATGGCTCTAATAGGTTCGATGTACATAATAGTGAATACGAATAAACTAGCCAAGTTACACACTAAATATGAGATCCACATAATCAAGGGAATAGGCATAGGTGATTTGGTCCAACATAATGCCAGTTCAAGGTACAACATGATCGATTAATTGTAACAATGGGAATAGTCATAAGCAACTAACTACAATAGTCATAGGCAATTAACCACAATAGTCATGGGTGAATAATCACAATAATTTCTTAATCAATGTCATAGGCAATAGTCTCATAGTTATGTTTCATAGTCGTAGGCAATAATTTCATAGGCGACAGTTCACGGCCATAGTCTTAGACAAAGGTCTCATATTCATAGTCATAGTCATAGGCAGTAGATTCATTGTCAAAGTCATAGTCATAGGCAATAGCTTCATAAGCAATAATTTCATAGTCATAGTCTTAGGCAAAAGTCTCATAGTCATAGTCGTAAATCAGATCCAAAGGCATAGATTACTTTCGATTTGACATAAGCACGAATCAAAGAAAATTAACTTGAAAATTGGCATAGTTCTATATTTTGATTCATTACATTCACAATTCCAATTACACGTTCAAATCTAAGGAATAACCGATCTTACAGTGATCGGTTTAGAAAAGGCGATTTGCTATGATTCGAGTGACGTTTCTTAAAGCGGAATGCCTATGGTCCAACTTGAAGCTTTATCTTGATTTGAATCTCTAATTTGAAGAAGAACTATAACTTGTTTTAATGGAGAATAAGATTTATTTTAATTAGGATTGAGGCAGAGTATAGGCGTAGTGAAGTTGTGTGGTGAAAGTGAAGTTTGGGGGCGTTTATATAGCGTAGAACTCATGAATTTGGTCCAGAAATCAGCCCGGATACATAAAAATGAATTCTGCCTCGGATCTGGAAAAACATGGCAGGTCGACCCCCAGGTTGACCTATAGGGGGGAGGTCGATCCCATGGTCGACCTGGGTCTTGGGCGGGAAATTTCCCGCCCAGCCCGCTTCTGGGTTCTGTTTTGAATTTTGAATTCAGTTTCGAACTATTTTTAAATTTGAGCTGAAACTTCTGAAGGCCATAACTTCTTCATAAGAAGTTTGATTCACGCAAATTCGGACTCTATCTCAAGCAGAATTCCGAATGAATGCAATGGCATAACCCGTTTCCCTTAGTTCTTCTCTTAAAAATTAAGTATACTTGATTTGTTACATTAACGTTTATAGAAAATACGGGGTGTTACACTAGTAGACTGCAAATTCTCAACAGACGCGTCAAGCGATTCTAGATAACTTAGCATAACAAAATTCATGGCATTACAAGAGATTTCGAGAGTGTTGCCCAAGCGAGTCATAAGCCTAACCTCTCTCTTTTCACAATCTAGGACGGCTCCATTACTGGATAACTAATCCATGCCCAAAATTAACCCATAGCCCGTAAAGCCCAAAACATAAGCATCACATCTAAACCCAACGCTAAGTATAGAAATTTCCAAATCCAAACAAATCATCGACAGATATGCTGAGCCCCCAATTGGATTTGAAACAAATAAGGGATCCTCTACTATACTGGTGTTTAGGTGTAGTGACTCAACTAAAGCAGTAGATATAAAAGAGTGCGATGCGCCGGAATCAAAGAATGTGCGAACAGGATGATCAAAAAGATAAACTAAACTTTCAACGGAAATCGTTCTACCTCGTTCTTGCAGCGTTGGGGCCACGAGAGCCAGGACCTGCCCCTTGCCAGCCCCGGTGCCATGAGAGCCTGAATCTGTCCTCCAGAGGTAGTCCCTGCCCTTTGCCCTTTTTTTGGGCAGTCCTTAATCAGATGTCCTGCCTCGCCACAGTGGAAACAACCAGTCTTCTTCATCTTCCTACAGTCTTTGCCCAGATGGTCTGGTGTCCCACAATTAAAGCATCTTTTCTTTCCCTTGTCGTTGTTGTCTTTACCACCCTTCTTGTTCTACTGTTGCTGTTGTAGTTTCTTTTGATCCCCTTTCTTCTCTGGTGCCTTATTAGCATTGGCTTCTTTCTCCTCTTCATGCATAAGCGCCATGTCAACTAGTCTCTCAAAGGTGGCCCCCATAGGGATGTGGGTCATAGCTAACCCATGTAGTGGCTCGTTCAAACCCTTAACAAATCTCATGGCCTTCTTTTCGGGTGTATTCACCAAGTCCAAGCCAAATCTCACCAATTGATTGAACTTGTTGGCGCACTCTTTCACTGATAGATTTCCCTGCCTCAATGCCACAAACCTTTCCATGTGTAGATTCTCTTCGGCCCGTGAGAGAAACTTTTCCTCAAACCTGCGCCTGAAATCTGGCCATGTATCAACTGGATGCTCTCCACTAGTGACCTTCCACCAAAATGAGCTTCATTAACCAGGCAGCTAACTGGACCTTTCTTCCATCTTCTACCTCAAAGATTCGAAAAAATTCTTCCACCTCCTTTAACCAATTTCGAGCTTCAACAAACGACTCCGACCCGTGAAAAGGTTTTCCGCCCATTACCCGAAAGTCCTCGCATATCTTTGCGAAAGTATCAACACGGGGAGGAGGAGGAGCATTTGTTGGTCCTGCGACATTGGCCCTAGCTTCCAGATACCTTCTAAACCATTCTGGTATTGATATCCCCTCGGGTATCTCAGGAATTCCAGACATGCTAAAAAGAAAATGAAGAGATTCAAACGGAGAATTCGAAAGAAAGATATATGGCTCTTGGGTGTTATGTTTTTAAAATAAACTTTTCTCTTGATAAAATACTTTCCTTAAGGCATACTTTTGAAAGTATTTCTTTATTAAATGCTTTTTGAAAAATAGTTTTTCAAAATATCTTATCTGTTCTGGTAACCTTCAGCTCTGATACCACGTGTGACACCCCATCTCTATGAAGGTCACTCACAAAGGGAATGCCTTAATTTTTGTGGAGCGTTTATTGTGTATAGAATAGAAAAGTAAACATCACAGATAAATATATTGGTACTTGGAAAATAAAAACCACTTTTATTGCAGTGGAGAAATAGTTTGGTTACATCACATCAAAAACCAACTACAAAACCAAATACACTTATTATCCATCTTGACAAATAAGCTCTGAGTACATAAAATAAATGACATAACCCCACATAAAATAGCCATAAATAAGATAGGCTGAAATTTACATCGGGGATCCAAGCATATTCCAAAAGAGAGAGATAAAGCTGTCCAAATCAAGCTCCCCTAGAACTAGTCCCACCCTAAGCACCTCGGGGGAAAAAGAATAAAATAGGTGGAAACAAAGCGGGTTAGACATAAAGTATGGCAAGTGCAATAACTTTAACAATATAATCATTAAAGTAACTAGGATAAGGCATAAGCTGGAAAATAAGGAAATGACTATGAACAAATGGGCATGACAGAGCAAATAAAGGAAATAAGATGAACAAAGATAACGTTAAAGGCGCACCTAATCACTGTAAGATAATTACTACATTGCACCACACCAAGCACCCTAAAATTGATCACGCCTACCAAACTTATTAATGATAATGGTAGTTTCGTGTACCCCTAGCTGCCTTCATAGGTGCCGCCTGCCCCTATCTCCACTAGGTGTATCCCCTACCCCCATACGATTGGCTCCCTAACTCGTAGATACCCGTGCTAGCCCGATAGTGGGGTGTATCACTCCCCAAAATGGCAACCCGATACCACCAAAAATGCACGGCTTATATCTACACGATGCAACAACGTCTTACCTACCTGCCCGGGGCCACACACGCACATGACCCCATTGGACTTGCGTTGCCACCGCTAACCCGTTTTGACCTCTTATAATCAAACCCAGTACGCGTGTCCCGTCCTTGACTTGGGTCGAGCCCATAAAGATACTTAATGGGTTACTGGTTTAAAAAGGGCCCCCATGTATGACACAAGCTTTCCACCTATGCTTGGTCCCCTTTAAGGTTTTCCGAACTTAACCCCATTCTTATTCATGTCTTCTTACATGTTTCAGTCTTGGTTAAGTGCATCTAATCATATTTCACATGCCATCCAAGGCACCCTCTTAACTTCACATGCCACCCAAGGCACCCACTTAACCCCCCATGTCCCACCACATGTTTATCTGGTTATGTGTTTCTTAATTCATTAAAACCGTAACCTTGTAAAGACCTCCCACATTAGACTGGCATTTGTGGTTGCTGGATTTGCCGGGCGGGTCCGGGCAGTCTTACACCACAAACGAGCCTAACCTCGTGTCTTTACAACTGTTACGCATTTAATTCATGCCTTTGACCTCTCACATTAGACTGGCATTTGTGGCTGCATGATTTGTCGGGGGGTTCCGGGCAGTCTTACACCACAAAAGAGTCTAACCACATGTCTTAGGCAATTTATTATTACACATCTTTATTTAACCCCAAAGTGGATTAATATCCCTATTCAAATTTGTAAATAAATTCCAAATATACTTATGTCCATAATTGTCACCTAAATTATGTCCATTTATTTCAAGTATATAAATTATACCAATTATTGCCTCAAATTAATTGTATGCCTTTTAAGGCCATTACATGTCAATTCTCAATATGTGTATATTCAATATTACCCCCATCGTCCCCACGTTGTTCATTCGCTTATCACGATATATATATATATATATATGTATTAGACTAGCAATTAGTCTAATGACATAAAAGAGAAGAAACACCGCAAATTTGCATAACACACAAATTGGTTCTAACTTACAAATAAGCATTATAACATATCGAGCATAAACTAGGTATTGTCATGAATCTAAACATAGGCCTAAAGGTGTGAAATTGCATATATGAATATAGTTTTCACCCAAAACTTGCATATACGAATATAGTTTTCACCCAAAACTTGCATATACGAATATAGTTTTCACCCAAAACTTGCATAGGCCATAGTCACAAACTTGCATAAAACTATGTATGTCATAGATCTAAATCTAAAGGGGTAAACTTGCATATATGTGAATCCAATTTCTACCTAAACTTGCATATAGTCACTTTATTTGATTCACATGTAAACTTGTATACAATTCATGTAGCCTTTGAAGTAGACAAATTCGTTGTTGTTGTTGTTATAGACTTAAGTTGAATTGAGTTGATTAGGTTTACTTTTCCTCTAGTTGATGATGGTTATTCTAGGTTGCAAGGTGATAGCATGACGGCCATGGTTCTAATTTTGATTAGGTTTTAGGGTTTGAGTCTACCTGTGTTTATATAGAATTTAGGATTAATTTAGGCCTTCCGATCAACCTAGAATCAATCAAGACCATCCAGTCAATATATTATGACACCTCAGCCCTAATGATTCAGCATTCAGCTACAAAATCGTCATCTTTCAGATCTTCCCGGGGGGAGGGGGGCCGGTCGACCCACAAGTCGACCCATAGGTCGACCCCCAGGTCGACCTGTAGGGGGGAGGTCGACACTAGGGTCGACCCCCTGGTCGACACTAGGGTCGACCCCCTGGTCGACCTGGGTCCTGGGCGGGAATTTTTCCGCCCAGCCGCTTCTGAGTTCTGTTTTGATATTTTAAATCCGGTTTCGAGCGGTTTGAATTTATTTGAATTTTCTGGAAATTTCCGATAGTCATAACTTCTTCATACGAAGTCCAATTTACGTAAACTCGGACTCTATCTCAACCAAAATTCCGAGATGAACACAATGGCGTAACCGTTTCCCTTGATTCTCACATTTTAAATTAAGCATTGTTTAATTTGTTAGTTTATGTTAATAGAAAACACGGGGTGTTATAGACATATTTCTCATGACCCGCGGCAAAAGGTGTTTCTATTTAAACGTAATTGGTTTAGCAATGTTCCAGGCTCGAGGATTGATGTGCAAAGGATTATAATCTGACTGAAATAAAGCATACATCGCACTATCGCGAGTATGATCTTTTTATACTAGCCAAACAAGCATTTCAAGTTTATTCCGATCCTTGTCTGTCTCTAAAAAGAGATAAAGCAGATTGCTCGGAAGTTTTTAAAGCAAAGGCCAAAATTACGTTCGATGGGAAGAATATTCCAAATGAAGAAGCCTATCAGGTAGATCTCGAGCAGAACAATGAAATTCGAAGACGATCATGTAGGTTTTGGACCTCTAATGAATCAAATGTTTTGGTTGAAGCATTCGAGAGTGCGGAGGAAGATATCGTAGAATCTGAGACTGATTCTGAATCAGAAGACGATGATGACTGATGTAGATGATGAGTGTTATCTTTCTAGTTGTAATGTACTTATGCAGTATATGATGTATATTTTGCAATTCATGTAACTTTGTTAAATTTTTGAATATTATGATCATTATTTACATCTATGTAATTTTTTTATTTACTTATCTTAAAACAACAATGTAATATGTTACTCCTTGGAATGTGAGACCAAATATAATACAGGTATAAACGATTTCATTTTCTTTTATGTAATTTATTTAGAAACTTATATCATTTGTGTAAGTTAACAGTAAAATAAATTTCAATATCATGTTATTGTTATCTTTTAAAATGATTTGTATGTGATAGGTATGTCATCGAGAGGGAATTCTTTAGGCTGTGGATCTGGTTCATCGCAACGCTCACAACGTCCTGTCCTCTCCTTAATGACTATGACTGCAGGGTAAAAAAATAAACTTTGTTTAGAATGTTAATTATTTTTACCAACTATACACTAATGTGTATCATATTTAACTTAAGGGTTTCGATCTTCAACCTACGAAGGTTATTTTAGATGTATCGAGAGCAACATACATGGCTCAGATGTCGGCGTGTTGGCCGAAGTGGGATTTGATCCCACCTCACATTATAGAGGTCATTTGGCAGTATGTCCTTGTAAGTATTTTCATATATATTTTTTCCATTTTAATTTTTTCTAATTGCTAATATGCTGTACATATTTTACTATTATTGTTTATTTAACTTGAAATACAGGCCGAGGTGGATATACAAACCCATGACTTACAGCTGGCACATACCTATTGGATGTAGAAAATGAGAAATAATTATAAGGATTGAATATCAACATTAAAGAAAAACGTGAAAAAACCTAGTTGGATGGGAGCAGCTATGTGGGATTGATTTCTTAGATATTGGGAGAGTGATGAGGCGAAGGTAAGTGTACTCATTTTTCTTAAATAAAAAAAAATATTTGCTCAATTAGTAATGTATCAAATTTTGAATGTACATGCAGAGTTAGAAAGAAACTTTGCAAATAGGAATGAAACACTAGTCATTCATCGAGGAGGATCTAAGTCATTTCAGCAGTATCAGCAGGAGTTGGTAAATTTTATAAATACGAATTATAAAAAATTAATATGCTATATAATTTTGAATGTGTAATAAGTGTATGTAATAATCAAATTCTGGAGGGTGAGGTGCTGGGTCCAGTCTCATATATGGACGTGTTCACTCGTGCGCTTGCCATCGAGCATGTCAATCCAGATGGGGACCATCTCATATACATGGCATAATGAAAAATCTAGGAAGAGGCATGTAAGATTTCTTTTTAGGTAGAAGTATTTGTAGTAATTGTTAAATTATATTAAAATAAGATATCATAATATTAATTTTATGTACATTCTTATTTGTTCTTGTAGTAGAATCTTATGAAGCAGCGCCAGAAGCGTCTAGCTAAGACTAAACAAGAGCAGCTTACGACTGTTGAGGATGACATTATATTTCAGTCAATGATGGATCCAGCAACGTGGAATAGGCGTTGTAGCTTTGGAAATCAAGTGGTAAACGATTTTTCCCATTAATTTAATTTTTAGTTTAGAAATAAAATAACTTTTATGAGTTATAGGTAATTAATATAATCACACATGATTAAAAGATTTTTAAATAATTGTTACAGGCTTGCTGACAGCTGTAACGGGGCAGGCAGACTAGAGATGTTATAAAGTTAGCAGAGATTGAAGAGATGAGGGCTAGGATGGCACAGCTTTAGGACAAGAATCGCCGCCAAGCCACTGAGATGGCTCAGCTTCTAGATCAGCGTTGGCCAAGTTCGTGCAATAGTACAGCCGCTTTCTATCTTTAGCCAGTTCCATAGATGATGATCGGTAATGGAGTGTGAGGTATGTTTTTTTGTTAGGGCAGTGTACATATGACTGTAAATTGTTATGACTATGAGTTGATATTTTGTATGTATTATGACGGTAGACGTTGATGGTAGTCTTGATTGTAGACTTAACGGTATACATGTTGTGGTAGTCTTGATTTAGTAGACTTGATGTTAGACTTGATGTATTTATGTTATTATGATGGTAGACTATGTGGTATGTACAAATTTATGCATTGTATAATTATTGGTTTGAGTTTGTGGTTTAATTTTATGTTTTTTTGTTGATTTTTTTTGTTTTTGTTTATTTTTGAGTTAAAATTTGTTTTAATATGATATTTGCTTGGTATATGGTATGTTGGGATTATACATTGTTGTTGAGATGATGGTTTAAGTGATAAATGTACTTGGAAGGCTAAATAGCAGCTGGAAAAAATATAACATGTTTTCCAACGGCTTCCGACGGCTTATTGGTACATGAATCCATAACGGTGTCCAACAACTTACAATGGTTTAATGGCATAGTGTATTTAACGGTTTCCGACGACTATCGACGGCCGATGAAAGCCATCATAAACCGACATAAAACCTTTTAAGCCGTAGAAAATACAAATGATGGGCCATATTGATAACCATAGGAAACTCTATTCTTCGATGACCCTAAAAGCTAGAGCTATTTCCGATGACCCTCGATGGCTTTCAACGGCCGCCAATGGCTTTGAGCAGTCGAAAATAGCTTGTTTTCTTGTATTGTTAGCACCATCACTAGACATCGGTTTCGTCTCAGCGAAGGCATTCAAACAAAGGCCCAAAGGAGGAAAAAGGGTGAACCTGCACCTGTAAATATGACTTTAGGGGTCCAGAATCTGAATCGATTTCTTCTACATGTATCTTAAATTATGAGTTGTAAACCCTAATTCCTGAATCGATTTGAGAAATTTGGGGACTGAGATCATTAATTCATACTCATTCTGATCATATATACAGGAGTTCAGTTATGCTTTATAAAAGTAATACATGGGTAATTTCTGAATTTTTATGTTATTGTTATATTATTACTATTCAGGATCCATTCCAAAAGCTTAGAAAGGAATTACCTTATAAAGAATTCCTTTGGAGCCACCAAAGTTCATAATAAGAAGAGCAAGTTAAATAAAACTAATTAGAGAATTTCTATCTATGACCCAATAATTTAAAAATAATTGAAGGTTTCCTGAAATAGTGGTAGAGTAGGATCCAGTAATATGGAATATATTATAACTTAGCGGAAGTGTTGATAATGTGATATTAAGCACTTATAAACTGAATATAATGATATCACAAATAAGAAGAGTAAAGTAGTAAAATAAAGTAAATGATACCAAAGATTTTTTGTATTGGTTCGGAGCACTGTCCTACATCTAGTCCCAGACTCCTTCTAGAATTTCACTAGCAACACCCTCATTTCACCTGGAGGAACATGTTAACAACACACCCAAGTAACCAAACGGGATGTTATGCTTGAGAAAACTGAACATGTGACGATCCCAAAATCCGTGTGACGGTATTAAGGATAATCATTGGAATATAACACATCAATCATCATAGCAAAATACAGATAATAGCAAAAACAATAAATAGAATAATTTTACATGGATATGGCAGCGGAATCATAACATGTAACAACATCAGAATAGCACAACGTAGGATATAACTTAGTAAATAAAAGGGGAATGATCAGTCACCATCGCCATAGGCGGAATATATACATACAGTGAGACATAATAAAGGTATCAGTCTACATCGCCTGAGGCGGTACATATACATATGATAATAAGTACTGGAAGCAAAACAGTCTGCATCGCCATCGGCGGAATCATATACATAAGATAGGAGGAAAGTCAATAGCCAAAATACAAATCTAATCCATCGCCATCAAGCCAAAAGTGCACTCCGTACTGCAGTGCCAAGCCAAAACAACCTGTCATCTGTGAACTAGGCTTCTTGAGTGAAAATAAGGGCACCCGAGTTTGCAAAGTGAAACAAACAACGAGTCAGTCAGGGGACTGGTATGAGAAATCTACTTAACAGGTTAAACAACAATAATATGGAAAATCATAGGACCACGCCACTTTCGCGGAACGGGTTTTCTCCAGTGATTGCCGGTACATTTGAAACAAAGTGAATTCTTTAAAACAACGCAATGCTTTTAAAAAGAATGAAGCCGTTATATGACTCAAGTCCCATCATACAATGCAATGCAAACCGGAGGATAGAGTTTTACCTTATAATGGCCAAATATGCTTAATACTTGTAAAGCAAAATAATTTGATATTATTACTAGTGCATATATGTTTCAAAAACGAATATCATCATAAATATCAATCATAGACGACATGAGCGTCCCATGCCACTATGTCGCCATACATAAGTTACAATCAAATCCGTTATCTCGTATTGGAAATTGGATTTCCGTCATGACTCGAGGCAAGGGGCAAGCTCCTCTCCGCTTCGAGACACTCTAGCAAATGCCTTAGGACTACACACTCTGGGTAACCCTTGGATGCTTTAGGGCCGGTCCTCCGTTACGTTTGAGGATTAATTATTCCTGAGCACACGTTTCATGGTCCAAACAGACCTAATATCGAGGCGCCTCGCATTCCAACAACCACATAGGTGAAAAGTAGATATAAATGTAAGGGCTGGTAGGTCACTGACACCACCATAGCTAGAAAGAAACGTCGTGCTCTCCCTGCAGTCCTTATCCCGTTTTTAACTCATACCGAGTGTGAGGCTAGCGAATCCACGCTATACACAAAGCCAAGCCACGCAGGCCGTGCTTTGATCACTTTGCTTTGCAACAGAAGCCTTGATCACTGCATCTTGGCATGTCACACAGGCAATCCACTCCATACGACTGATTTCTATCGATATATGACCTTTGAGCTCATACGTCTCAGAGAAGGGCGTTAAGCAAAAGAATAAATTCTCCGCAGCCAAACAGATATATATTTAACAGAGATTAATCAGTATAGAACAAAATCCAATATCAGACACACACAGTCCATTTACAAGTCCGTTCTAGGTCTGAACGAAACCGGAGGAACCATATTCCTCGTATATCCGTACAATCAACACATACGTTCAGACAGCTACTACTTCCGTTCCTTTACGGTAGCTACTCCAATCAGGAACCTCAGCAGTGCCCATCCAACCGACACGAAGATCGTCGGTCTTGAATTATATTTGTATTTTCGCCTTCGAATCGTTCGATCAATTATTTGAAATGAGGGTTAGCTCGGCCTTTTCAAATAATTCACGTATAATTAGAATTCAAATCAATTCTTTCCATGGTTATATTATTCGACATTCATATTTCAGTTCTTTAGTATAATTTTCGTGTCAAACACATACAACCATCAAATATCAAGCAGGTCAAGCAAAATTCGTTTATTTCCAATCCATGTTGCTTATAATATTTTATAACGATTTTTCGCCATTTTTATTTATTCAAAAATGGCCATATTTAATTAAACGACGTTTTAGGTCGTGCCGTGGCACTGGCACTGTTTTTCCCCTAATTTGTTTTACATATATCGGAAAATCTAACTGTTGGATTTCTACAAAGTCTATACTACTGGGAAGATATTCCCAAAGCAAACCAAACGGTTCTAGTTTCGTGAAAATCCGACGGTCGGATCTTCCACACTAGTCGTTTTGAAGTTACGGTTTCAAAATACGAACAGCAGCGTCGTTATTCGATTTAATTTAATTATATTTATATTTATATATAAATATAAACGATTCTGGCGCTGTTTTTCTTCAGATTTGAATTAAACATTCCATACAATCCAACCATTGGATTTGTACAAAGTTGATGCCGTTGGAAAGATATTTCCAAGGCGAACCCAACGGTTGCGGTTTCGGGAAAATCCGATAGTCGGATCTCTCGTACTAATCGATTCAAATTACGATTTCAAAACACGAACTGCACGGCTTTGATTCCTTTCAATTATATATATATATATATATATACATAGTTCATTCTCTAATTTCAATATCGTTTTCACTTCAAATATTTCACTAACGCCTTTACATTTCGAAAAATTCCGCCATAATCTCCTTTGTATGGGAAGGGGTTTGGAAATTTATTGGGCCGTGTTAGGTACCCAATAAATCCTATAAAGCATACACATATTTATAGTGAATATTCTGGTGTTTACAGGGGAGCGTGTATAGATAATAACTCCAGAGAATAAATTCTCGTCACCCTAGCAAGCCTGAGGGAGCATGTATTTTTAATTACTCCAGAGGATAAATCCTCGTCACCTCGTCCCGTGTGGGAATAAATAATCCATGTGCCGTATCTAATGACTAGAGAGACGTGATTATTGTCAACTCCAGACCCGTGTGGGTTTTTTATTAATCTGGCAATTTATCGTTATATTTTATATAGTCCATATCAGTCATCAGTTCAACCTGTAATATATAATCATCACCATACAAGCCTCTCGCTCGTATGGTAAATCTTCAACCTCGTCACACAAGCTCCAAATGCTTATATGGAATATGATGAAGTATGCCTATCGTCAAGAAGTATGCCATGTAGTGTAGTTCAAAATTAATTGTTACTATCCTATGGCGATGTTTATTATTACACACAGAATAACCAGCACTCCACATCCAATGGCATTCACAGGAGTTGATATAAAAATAAAATTGCGCAGCCAACTCATCAAGGCTTACCTATTTGTCGGGCACGCAAATAATTTCTATACTCTACAGCTAATCCATTTTTTCATGTTCGACACATGTATATATATGCAGAACAAAGCTAATAATAATATTTCTAGCGAACTAATATTTATTTCAACACGTCTGTATTTTTATCAAAGCGTATACATGATAAAAGTAATATTTTTATCATCAGAAATATTTATTCAACACGTGAATGTTTTTAATGCTTCATATTCACAATAAAAATGTAATTTTTATTGTCTAATCGATTTATTTTAAAATACGAATAACATACAACACATGAATTTCAATTCATCGAATGAATTTCAATTCAACATATGAATATTCTTTATAGTTTGTATATATAATAAAAATGTGATTTTTATCGTTAAAGCTATTTATTTAAAATACAAACGCCATTCAACACATGAATTTCAATTCAACGAATGAATTTCAATTCAACACATGAATATTCTTTATAGTTTGTATATATAATAAAAATGTGATTTTTATCGTTAAAGCTATTTATTTAAAATACGAACGCCATTCAACACATGAATTTCAATTCAACGAATGAATTTCAATTCAACACATGAATATTCTTTATAGTTTGTATATATAATAAAAATGTGATTTTTATTGTTAAAGCTATTTATTTAAAATACGAACGCCATTCAACACATGAATTTCAATTCAACACATGAATATTCTTTATAGTTTGTATATATAATAAAAATGTGATTTTTATCGTTAAAGCTATTTATTTAAAATACGAACGCCATTCAACACATGAATTTCAATTCAACGAATGAATTTCAATTCAACACATGAATAGTCTTTATAGTTTGTATATATAATAAAAGTGTGATATTTATTGTTAAAGCTATTTATTTAAAATACGAACGCCATTCAACACATGAATTTCAATTCAACGAATGAATTTCAATTCAACACATGAATATTCTTTATAGTTTGTATATATAATAAAAATGTGATTTTTATTGTTAAGCTATTTATTTAAAATACGAATGCCATTCAACACATGAATTTCAATTCAACGAATGAATTTCAATTCAACACATGAATATTCTTTATAGTTTGTATATATAATAAAAATGTGATTTTTATTGTTAAAGCTATTTATTTAAAATTCGAATAACATTCAACACATGAATTTCAATTCAACACATGAATATTGGTTTCAACATATGGAAATAATTTCAACGAATGAAAATTATTCTAACACATGAATATTTCAGAAAATTTCGGCAGCATAACGGCAGGGTAGTTAAAACCGAGACCGTCCCTAGTACGGCTCCTCGCTCTACCTTAAAACCTCGTGGTTTTTGACAATGGGAAATCATGCATCTAGTTCGCACGCAGGCGGCATGTTTTATTTTCATTTCCACAATTCTATTCTAATTTGTTTCAACCACAAGAGGGTATTTTTCAACCACAAAGGTATTTTTCAACCACCATATCAACCACAAACAATTATTTTCAACCATTTGTCATACTATATATTTTCATGCCAATCACAAGCAATAAATATCGCCCATGGTCTGTGGACGAGGGGAATATATATATATATATATATATATATATATATATATATATATATATTATTTCTATATTTCACTTGCATTTCAACACAATTCAAAGCTTATATGTTTCATACAACGCTTGTATAATTTATACCTCGCCAATATAACTTATACAACACATGTACATGAGGTATGCAATGCGTATATAATTTACACTTCGCTTATATAATTTATACAACATGATTTCATTCACACAATTTAATTTAGATTCCGCACATTTGTTTTTGAAGTGCTAAAAATCGTAGGTAGATCAGAAAAATCTGTGGTCTCTGCTAGATGGTAGAGAGCCTCCTTGCAGTCCCGATGTTTCCTGTTTCATCGAATTTCATCAACAAGTAAGATATCATTTTTCAAAGTTCAGATAAAATAAAGGTCTCACCTTTCAGAGTGGGTCGAACTAGGGTTCGGATTTTTCAGAAAATCCGCGCAACTATGGAAGGATCGGATTATGCCACGTGGAAGAGGGAAGAGAGGCGCGTCGATCTATGGTGGTTTGGGCGAACTCGATGGTCCCTGCGGCGCACGACGGCACTCCAAAGGCGACGTCTTCCTCGACGAAATTCGACACAAATATCAACCTATATCTGACGAGGGTTGAATGAATTGATAGAGGAGGGAAAGGATAACAGAAAATCCAACTGGAGGGGGCGGTGAAAACGAGCGTGGCGGCGTCGATCGGGCCTGGAAGCTCTAAGCGCCTCTCCGTCGTTCGTCGATAGGGTTTTTAATTAGTTTTGATTGGTCAACGTGTAGTGAGAGAAAAAGGAGGGATGGACCATTATATTTAAACTTTAAATTCCAAAAATATCCTTTTGAACAAACGAACCCCAATTTCAACCCAACGACTATCGCCCCTAGCTAAATACCCCAATCCCGGACACAATGGGATATGTTTCGTTGGCTAATTCGACTGTTACAATCAGTTATTTTTCAAATTAAAGTATAAATCATTTAATATTTAATTTGAATGTACATTTCAATTTGCTAGGCCCACAAACTGAATCGAAAAATTCCAGAAAAATAAATCTAGCTATTTTTTGACGATACGGTCCCAACAAAACTAGTTTCGTCGAATTCTGAGATCGTTTGCAAAAAGACCATTTTCTGGTCGACCCATTTTAACAGAAATTGACAAATCACATTTTCTTTTGCCCCGCTCACATACTAGCTTCAAAAATCATGAAATTTGAAACCTAGCAATAGTTTGACATCCCGGATCCAACAAATGTGGTTTCGTCGAATTCCGAGGTAGTTTTCAAAATGTCTATTTTCAAGGGCTATATATTCTATATAGCGACCTTTCTGAAAATTCAACTTCGATTTTTTAGATTTGTTAGAAAGGTATTCATAAACAGATTTAAATATTTTTGGTTTCACTAAAATCGGTTATATTTTCCACCCGGTACAGTCAGTCAAAGTTTGAATTCAAAATTTCAAACTGCCTCACTATTTCCAATACATTATTTTATTGAAATGTTCTATTTCAATTGTTTAAATTCCTTGACAATAACCTATTAAAAAATTTTAAATTGGTTCACATTTTCCGGGTTGTTACAGAACAGGACTTCAACAAAAAGCATGTGCAACCGAACAGGACTTCAACAATACAACAACAATTTTGACTTTTGAATGTGTTCTAAATAACACTGATTAGTCACAATATGAGTACACCCTTCCTATAATATTATCCTCAGATATTTGATGTGTTTATGAAGATTTGAAGGAAGTAGATTGCTATTGAATTAAGAATAGGGAAATAAAATCAATGGTTCAAAGCAATAGTAATATTTTGAATGCTTTTAGAATGCAGGAGAGTACAGAAAATAAGATCAGGAATTAGAGCAAGAATCGGTGAATTGGAAAGTGAAATTTGTGATGTACAAATAGTATTGAAGAGTGGTAATCATTCATGAAAAGATTCATTGAAAAGAAGAAATCATTTCTATTGAAAAATGGATTGCAACTCTTCGTGAATGGAGATGTCTTTTCGGAAATATGATTGTTAGGGTCGGATCAGTCGATTGGTCAAAAATCACCAGTCAACTGGTTGAAAATGTATATATACAAATATACACACAAGTGGTCAGAACTGTAGCCTTTTTGCACTACCAGTCAACTGGAAGGAATATGACCAGTCGACTAGTCAGTGCCAAAAGCCACAATTTTGGCACTTGTGTGCCACTATCATATATATCGTTTTGATTTTGTGTTGTGTTCTTTTGTTGTGATATTTGAGGATAGATTTTAATAAACTTTAATACAACTAAATCACAAATAAATAATCATACTAAATCACCCTTTCTTTAGTCTTCTTTTCTTCGTTGTCATGAATCAAAAACCTTGTGAATCAAGATTCTCCCCCTTTTTGATTGATGACAAACTCTTGCAATCTCTTATTTAAATTTTACTCTTGCAACCTTATGTCTAATTTATTTGTATGTCACCGTAGTTCGCATACAAATCCCAAAATGTTTCTGTATATACTAAATCAAACGTACCAGTTTTTAGTAGGATAGTGTGTGTTAAAGCATGATGAAGCAACCTAGCATTTGGGCGTAAACCTTTAGTTTTTGATCCATTGGAGTCGTCGTCTCTAAAATAATGACTTACTTCATTTCATATATGAATCTCACAATTTAGTTGTTTAACTGGCATTCCATCGGTTGGAGATTCTAAGATATAACCCATATGCTCTAAAAAAAGAATATTGGTTTGCCACAAACCAAACTCCAAACGTAATTCCAGCAATTTCATGGCTTTGATGATCTAGATTTAGATTAGTAAGAAATAATTTTACCGTAACAAAACTAATATTAAGCTTGTTCTTCTCGTAATCAAGTAGAGACTCTAATCTTCCTCTTTGAGCAAACCCTTGCAATCTGTAGAAATTAAAATCCAAAAATTGAATGAATGCTCCTTCAATAAACCTTGTCTTCTCCATTTCGTGCCACTGTTCAATAGAGGTTTCATTGTATAGCCACCTAGCTATATAAGAATCAATTTGCTTTTGGGTTGAGAAAGAGGCTCTCTTTATTTTCGTTGAAGGAGGAGCCATTATTTATTAAATTTATGGAGGAAACGTTGAATTTTTTGTTGCTGAAATTTCTTGGTTTTTTGTTTTGAGAAGAGCGAGTTTTGTAATAAAGGAAAATAAAGTGCTTGGGGACTTAAAGGGGGTCACAGATAAAAAAAGTTTGGCTTCCTGCGGTTACCAGTCGACTGCTGACTGTTTTCCAGGACTTTCCTAGACTTTATATGTGTGTGTGTGTGTGTTTGCAATGTGTTATATATATATATATATATATCGGTGTAATATATTAACTTAAGTTTATTTATTTATATAAGATCGAATACGAATCATATATTCATTTATTTCATGAGTACACAAATGAAAACAAAACAACTCTTTTATGCATTATAGCCAATGCAATGTTATTTAAAATGAAAAAAATAAACAATAGGAAACGATATTTAGTCCAAATCTGAAGACGTCGATTTCTTCTTAGAAGTTTCTTTTTTAGACCCCTTGTTGTTTGCATAATTTTTATCTCAAGAGTTTATGTTATATGGAGGACGAGTTGGCATGTTCTTCCATAGGCTCTAAGAAATTGTTGGTTTTTCCAGAGTGGTATATAGTGGATAATGACGTGGTTCAAGCGCTGTTCTTTTACGACATATTCATATTGCTATTTGCTCTAAAAAGCCCAATCGTCTTGAAACTACCTTTTGCTCGAAATACAGTTCCCGTTGTAAATGTAGTTGTTATTGCTGATAATGGTGTATCTCGTCAATCTTATACTTCATAGTTGGAGAAACAGGAAAATGACTTTTAATTTTCTTCGAATCCAGTGTATAACCGGTGGTAACTACCTCATTTGGTCTCTACTTCTTTTTTTGATTAGGAGAAACTATTTGATTGGATTCAGAAGATTGTTTCTTAGTCGATTTGTTTGGAATTTTTTAAAGATGATGATTTGTTGTAATTTGACATTACTTGTTTTGTTTTGAATTTGATAGATAATAATATGAAACTTATGTTTTAAAATAAAGATTTGATGTTCATGTAACCGAAGTTCCTTATTATTAGCAGCAGGTAGTGATTGATTTATAGGAATTTTCAGATGTTGATCATAGGTAAGAATAGCTAATTAGTTAGTTAGTTTAAAAATTAGTGGTGACACTAGCTTGAAATATAATATTTATTTGTATCCAATGTTAAGCAAGAAACCTAGCATAGCTTAATGGAAAGTATATTCAGCTACCTGTGAAAGCACCAGGGTTTGAGACCCGGCTGATGCACAAACTTTTATTTTTCTGAAATGTTCATTTTTGCATTTAAAAACATATGAATTTTTATAAAACTTTATATGAAACAATTCCAAGTTCTCTTCAAGTTAAATAAACGTATTTTCGAGTGACGATTTAGTAAAAATATCGGCTATTTGATTTTCAGAATTTACAAATTCTAAGTTTATAAATTTTTTTTCTATGTTATCATGTAAAAAGTGATGTCTTATATCTTTATGTTTTGTTCTCAAATGATTCACAAGATTTTTAGATAAATTTATTGAACTTATGTTGTCACAATAAACTGTTAATTTATTTAAATTTACGTTAAAATCTTTAAGTGTTTGTTGCATATATATTACTTGAGCACAAGCCAATGCTGCTGATATATATTCAGCTTCATACGTTGATAGTGAAATGCAATTTTGTTTTTTGCTAAACCAAGATGTTATTGATTTTCCAACAAAATGACAAGTACCACTTGTACTTTTTTGATCCATCTGTGATCCTCCAAAATCAGCATCGCTAAACTATACTAATTCAAAGGAACAATCTTTCGGATAAAAAGTCGAAAATCTTTGGTATTGCTAAGATAACGCAATATACGTTTAACTGCTCGTAAGTGTGATTCTTTGGGATTGGCTTGAAATCGAGCACATAAGAAAACACTCATCATTATACCTGGTCGACCAGCCATTATATATAATAAAGACCCTATCATAGTATGGTATAATTTTTGATCGGCATTTTTACCATTTTCATTTTTATATAAGTGTTTTTTGTACTCATTGATGTTGGTTTACTTGATATATTTTCAATACAAAAGAGTTTTATTAAATTATTGGAATATTTTTCTTGATTTATAAAAATATTATTAGAAAGATGTTTAATTTGTAAACTTAGAAAATATGACAATTCACCCATATGTGACATTTTAAATTCACTAATCATAATTTTAGAATTTTTTTGACATAAGTTATCATTTGAAGAACCAAATATAATATCATTACATAAATTTGAATTATTAAAATATCTTTATTATCTCATTTTATAAATGAAGTATAATCAGTCTTCCCAATTTGAAATCCTGAACTTAATAAATATTCTTAAGACATTCATACCAAGAACGAGGTGCTTGTTTTGAATCGTATAAAGCATTTTTTAATATATAAACATGATTGGGATATTTTTTATGTGCAAATAAAGGTGGTTGTTCAAATAAACTTTTCTTTTATATATCCATTTAAAAACGCACTTTTTAATCCTTTTGATGTAATCTAAAATTGTGATAGCGGGCGTAGGCTAACAAGATATGTATTGCTTCTAATATAGCGACCGAAGCAAACGTTTCTTTATAGTCTATTCCTTCTTCTTGATTATATCTTTGAGTGATAAGTCTTTCTTTATTTCTAGTTATATTTCCTAACTAATCAGCTTTATTTTTATAAACCCATTTTGTACCTATAGCATCTTGATAACTGTAACACCCCGTAATTCTTTTAATATTAATATTCACAAATTAAAGAATAACTTATCTTAGACGTGAGAATTGTGGGAAACGGTTTGCGCCATTGTGTTCGTCTCGGAATTCTGGTTGAAATAGAGTCCGAGTTTGCATGAATTGGACTTCGTATGAAGAAGTTATGGCCATCGGAAGTTTCAGAAAATTCAAAACAGATTTCAGAAAATTTAATTTAAAATTCGGAGTCAAATCAGGCTAGGCGGGAAAATTTCCGCCCAGCACCCCAGGTCGACTGGGCAGTCAACCCCCCCCCCCCCCCCACCCCAGGTCGACTGGGGAGTCGACCTGGGTGTCGACCTGGTCAGTCGGCTAGGGTTTTGACGTAGCCCAATCTTGAGCTGCTGATGTGTCTTTAGGGCTGAGTTGGCAAATTAAACAGTTCAGTTTAGTTCTGAGTTGATCTGACGGTCTAAATAAACCCTAAACTCTATAAATACCTAGGTAGTCTCTCACTCTAATTCACATGAAAAATAGAATAGCCACCGTCATAGCGCCGCCATGGAACTCAGTCTAGCCGCCGCCAACTAAGAAGGAAGAAAAGCTAATCAAATTCTAATTCTACTCAACTCTAAAGCAAATCAAGACTCTCTTTTCTTCTCTAATAGTGAGTATGATGATCTTAACAAGATTATTATTAAACTAATTAGATTAAGTTATGAATGGATTATGAGTGAATGATGTGAATTGTCATATATGTTGTTGTAAACCTTATGCTATCATGTATGTTGTAAATTCTATGTTATGTGATGATGATATCCTATATGTTGTAAATCATGCTATGATGATATTGTATAGGTTGTAACTTTCCATGCTATATTGTGATAAATCATACATGTTATAAAGTCATGATGTTATTATCTATGCTAATTAGTTCAAGTTAATCAAATCATGATGTTGACATTACTTGGGCTATATTGATCTATATGACAAATCACATAAGCAAGTTTAGAATGATTAGTAAAGGTTGTGAACATATGCCATGACATCTATTTAGATCTAGAATTATGACATCTAGAATTATGCTATGACATATGTGAATTCTATGTATTAGATGCTAGTTCACACCATCATTATGTTGCCTAAAACCCCATATGCAAGTTTATACATAAATTTGGGTTATGATCATATTATATAAATTGTGACATTTAACAAGTTGACACCTTTAGATCCTTAACATGTGTAGTTTATGCAAGTTTCACCCCTATTATGATTGGATTATTTTATTTTTCTATATGTTGTGATAATTTATCTTTGTAATATGAGTTAGACTATTCGAGTCTAACGTATGTTCTGCATTGAATAAGCGAACGTATAACGTGGGGTAGAGGTAATATTAAGGATTTAATATTAAGAAGTTGGGGTGCAATTGATATGATTTCGCATGCCATGAATGGATGGCCATAATTGAGTCAATTATGGACATCATTAAAAGTTGACTAAATTAATAATTTGAATAGGGAATTATTAAAACTGGGGTAAAAGATTATAAGTGATAATCAATGCTTAGGACACGAGGTCGGACTCATTGTGACGTAAACCTGCCCGGACCCACCCGGCAAATCCAGTGGTCACAAATGTCAGCCCAATGTGAGAGGTCCTAGGTCCAAACTAAAGCATAACAGTTGTAAAGACACGATGTTAGACTCTTTTATGGTGTAAGACTGCCCGGACCCGCCCGGCAAATCCAACTGCCATAAATGCCAGTCTAATGTGAGAGGTCTTTATGAGGTTATGGCCTGAATGAATTAAGAAATACTTAACCAGATAAACATGTAAGGTGGGACATGGGGGTTAAGTAGGTGCCTTGGGTGGCATGAGGAATCTAGTGGGTGCCCTTAGTGGCATGTGAAATACGATTAGTAAGACTTAACCAAACACACATGCAAATGAACATGACTAAGAGGGTTAAGTGGGATGTACTATTGGACAAGCTTATGTGGGTAGCTTGTGGGGGCCCATTTCAACCAATATCCCAAACATATCTTTGTGGGCTCGACCCAAGTCAAGGATGGGACACGCATGCTGGGTTTGACTATAAGAGGCCAAAACAGGGAGCGGTGGCAACGCAAGTCCAACGGGTTTCATATGCATGAGTGGACCTGGGCTGGTAGGTAAGACGTTGTTGCATCATGTAGGTATAAGCCATGCATTCTCAAGTTGTATCGAGTTGCCACTTTAGGGGAGTGATACACCCCACTGTGGGGCCAGCACGGGTATCTACGAGTAAAGAGCCGATCGAAAATGGGTAGTGGGGTACACCTAGTGGAGATAGGCGCAGACGGCACCAATGTAGTCAGCTAGGGGTACGCAAGTCTATTTATACAGTTTCTGTGTGAAGCAAGTGGGATCAACCTTTAGGGTGACTGGTGCGGTGCAGTGTAGCAATTGTTCGTTAGTAATTAGGTGTGCCTTTAATGTTATCTTAAACGTTATCTTTATCTGCTCTTCCATACCTAATAGTTCATAGACATTTACCTGTCTTCCAGCTTATGCCTTAATCTAGTTATTTTGATAATAGTATTGTTAGAATTATCATACTTTCCAGGCTTTATGTCTGACCCCCTCCATTTCTATCCTTTTTCCCCCTCCAGGTCCTCAGGTTGGACCCAGCTCTAGTGGAGTTTGATTGGATTGCTTTATCTCTCTTTGGAAAGCTTGGACCGCTGAAGTAAAGTCCATCTTGTTATCTTTTTTAATGGCTATTTATGTAATGGGGTTATGTATTTTGTTTTTATGAAGATGGATATTGTACTTGACTCTGATTTATGGTTTTGTGATGTAACAAACATGTTTAATTTCCGCTGCAATAAAATGAAGTTTTAGATTTTCAAGTACTACTTATTATCTGTCTTGTTGTAATTTTTCTATTCTATATTCACTTAAAACCTCCATGGAAGTTAATGCATTCCCTTTGTGAGTGACATTAATGGATGTGGGGTGTTACACGTGGTATCAGAGCTTAAGGTTACCAGAACAGATAAATTTTTTAGAAAAACTATTTTTCTAAAGTATTTTTGGAAGAAGTGCTTTCAAAAACATGTTTTAATGAGTAATTTGAAGAGGAAAGTTTTTTTTTAGAAAAACATAATCCCCAATAGCCATATCTTTATCTTTTGAATTCTCCATTTTGAATCTTTCCTTTTTCGTTTCAGCATGGCTGAATATCTTAACCTTCCGGATGGTGTAACGATACCAGGATGTTATAGAAGGCTATTAGAGGCTAGGGCCGCCGCAGGTCCGGCCAATGTTACTCCACCACCAGTTGCACCCGTTCCTCCTCCTCCTCGCGTAGATACTTTTGCAAAGACGTGCAAGGAATTTAAGGCTATGGGTGGAAAACCTTTTCAAGGGTCAGAAACGTTTGTGGAAGCTAGAGATTGGCTTAGGGAGGTGGAAGAATTGCTAGAAATCTTTGAAGTAGAAGAAGGGAGGAAAGTCAAATTAGCAGCTTGGTTAATGAAGGGAGAGGCTTCGTTTTGGTGGGAGGTCACTAATGGTGAGCATCCTGTTGATTCTTGGGTGGATTTTAGGCGTAGATTTGAGGCGAAGTTTCTCTCAAAGGCAGAAGATAATATATATATGGAAAGGTTCTTGACATTAAAGCAAGGAAGCTCATCAGTGAAAGAATATGTCAACAAATTTAATCAGTTAGCAAGGTTTGACTTAGACTTAGTGAACACGCCGGAGAAGAAGGCACTGAGGTTCGTTAATGGATTGAATGAACCGTTGCAAGGGTTGGCTATGACCCACATCCCTATGGGGGCCACCTTCGAGAAGTTAGTAGACATGGCACTCATGTACGAGGAGAAAGGCGCTAATGTTGATAAGGAAGCCGAAAAGAAAGGGGATCAAAAGAAACCACAACAGCGAAACAAGAAGGGTGGTAAAGACAATAACGGCAAGGGAAAGAAGAAATGCTTTAACTGTGAGACACCAGGCCATCTTAGCAAGGATTGCCGAAATAAAAAGAAGACTGGTTGTTTTCACTGTGGCGAAGCGGGACATTTAGAGAAGGACTGCCCAAAGAAGGGGCAGAGGGCAGGAGCTACCTCGGGAGGACAGGTGCAGGCTCTTATGGCACCAGGGCAGGCAAGGGGACAAGTTCAGGCTCTCGCGGTCCCATCGCTACAAGAACGAGGTAGAACCATTTCTGTTGAAAGCTTAGTTTTTCTGTTTGATCATCCTGTCCGTACCTTATTTGACTCGGGCGCATCGCATTCGTTTGTCTCTACGTCATTTGTTGAATCACTGCACTTAAGCACCGGTTTAGTAGAGGATCCCTTAGTTGTTTCGAATCCAATTGGGGGCTCAGCTTATTTGTCCATGATGTGTTTGGATTTGAAAATTTCTGTACTTAGCGTTGAGTTTAGATGTGATGCTTATGTGTTAGGCTTCATGGGCTATGGGCTAATTTTAGGAATGGATTGGTTATCCAGAAATGGGGTCGTTCTTGATTGTGAAAGGAGAGTAGTTAGGCTCATGACTCGCCTTGGTAACGCTCTCAAAATATTTTGTAGTCCCATAAATTTCGTTATGCTAAGTTATTTAGAATCGCTTGACGCGTCTGAGGAAAATCTACAATCTGTTAGAGTGGTCCGAGAATACTCGGATGTGTTTGAGGAGGTGAAGGGCTTACCTCCGAAGTGGGAGATAGATTTTCGAATATATCTTGTGGATAATGCAAAACCAGTATCTTTGCCAGTACGCCACATGGATCCACGTGAAAGGAGGGAACTCGATAAGCAAGTGAAGGAGTTGCTTGAGAAGGGGTTCATGAGACAAAGTATATCGGAGTAGGGTGCTCCAGTAGTATTTTCCACGAAGGCAGATGGGTCCCTTAGACTTTGTGTGGACTATAGAGAATTTAATAAGCTTACTAAGAAAAACAGACACCCACTGCCGAGGATTGACGATCTCTTCGATCAGTTAGTTGGCGCCTCAGTGTTTTCGCAGTTGGACTGTAACACCCCTAAGTCCCACATCGTGGAAGCCCGTGTGAAGTGGGTACTTATATACTAGAGCCCATATCTTACTAACGCCGAGGCCTTTTGAGGAACAAAACCCCACACCTATACGGTGGCTAAGTTGGGGACAATATCTTGCGCGAACGGAGGTGCGGGCCGCTACAGTGGTATCAGAGCCAATACCCAGCCGGAATTGTGGCTCCTATGTGGACAGCGCTTGGGTGAGGTGTTTGTGAGCCAACGGGGACATTGGGCTCTGTAGGAGGGGAGAATGTAACACCCCTAAGTCCCACATCGTGGAGGCCTGTGTGAAGTGGGTACTTATATACTAGAGCCCATCTCTTACTAACGCCGAGGCCTTTTGAGGAATAAAACCCCACACCTATACGGTGGCTAAGTTGGGGACAATATCTTGCGCGAACGGAGGTGCGGGCCGTTACATGGACTTAGCCACAGGTTTCCATCAGTTGAGAGTGGCTGAGGATAGCATAGACAAGACTGCCTTTAGGACTCCGGACGATTTCTATGAATGGCTAGTGATGCCCTTTTGGTTTGACAAACGCCCCTGCATACTTTGTTGATTTGATGAGTAGGGTGTTTAGGGAGTACCTTAACAAATTCTTGGTAGTCTTTGTAGATGACATCTTTATCTTTTCTAGAGCATGCCCTACATCTCAGGGAAGTGTTGGAGACCCTACGGGCACATAACCTTAAAGCTAAATTTTCTAAGTGTCACTTCTGGAGGAAGGAAGTATGATTCTTAGGGCACGTGGTTTCCAAGGAAGGGATAGCTGTGGATCCCACGAAGGTGGTGGCCATCCAAGATTAGAAGGTCCCTAAAAATGCTACCGAAGTGAGAAGTTTCTTGGGGTTGGCTGGCTACTATAGGAAGTTTATCAAAGACTTCGCAAAGACATCAGCTCCATTGACAAGCTTGACGAAGAAGAACATAGTTTTCACATGGGACGTAGATTGTGATGATGTGTTCCAACGTTTGAAGAGAGCTTTAACCTCAGCCCCAGTCTTAGTGCTGCCAGACGGGAGTAAGCCATTTACCGTTTATACTAACGCTTGTGGGACAGGACTAGGCGCGGTCTTAATGCAAGAGGGAAGGGTAATAGCCTATGGTGGAAGGCAGTTGAGAGCGCATGAGAAAACTTACCCTACACATGACCTAGAGTTGGCCGCTATTGTTTTCGCGCTTAAGTCTTGGCGTCATTATCTTCTTGGCGAGAGATTCGAATTATTCACTGACCACAAATCGCTAAAATACTTATTCTCTCAAAAGGACTTGAACTTAAGGCAGCAAAGGTGGATGGAGTTCTTAGCATCCTACGACTTCGAAATAGCATATACCCCTGGCAAGGGTAACGTGGTCGCGGACGCCTTAAGTAGAAAAAGATTATCCTTAAGTCCTTTGTTTGTTGAGCGGCGAAGTTTAGAATTCATTTCGATGTTTGACTATAGACCTTCCGTTGACTTTGTACCCGGTTTGCTAGCATCCTTGGAGGTCAGACCTACGCTTTTGTGACGGATTGGCGAGGCACAGCGAGACGACCCGCAGTTGGTTGAGTTAGTAGAAAATCTCAACAGAGGGGAGTCAACAAGCCATCTCCTTAGGTATACCCTAGATGATAAGGGTTGGTTACGTAGGATGGTAGACTTTGTGTACCAAAAGATGATGACCTAAGGAAGACCATTCTTGATGATGCACATCGTTCGAAGATGACCATTCATCCCGGCAGGGACAAGATGTACAAAGACATGAAGTGGGGTTTCTTTTGGGCCGACATGAAGAAAGATGTGGCCGAGTATGTCGCTAGATGCTTGGTGTGCCAACAAGTAAAAGCGGAGCAAAAGAAACCCGGTAGGTTGCTTCACCCATTGGAGGTTCCACTATGGAAATGGGAAAGCGTCTTGATGGATTTTGTGGATGGATTACCAAGATCAAGGAAGGGTAATACGGGAATTTGGGTTATAGCAGATAGACTTACTAAGAGTGCCCATTTTATTCCCGTGAAGAGTAAGAGGACTGGTCCATGGTTAGCTTCTGTATACGTCCGAGAGATAGTTCGTTTGCACGGTGTTCCGTCTAGCATAGTGAGCGACCACGATCCTATTTTCACTAGCGAATTTTGGAGAAGCTTACAAGAGGCGGTAGGGACTCAGCTATGTTTGAGCACCGCATATCATCCTCAGACGGACGGCCAGACCGAGAGGGTGAATCGCATTATAGAGGATCTTTTGAGGCTATGTATCCTAGACTTTGGGGGTACATGGGAAGAGAATCTTCCATTGGTGGAGTTCGCATATAATAATAGCTTTCAGTCCAGCATTGGCATGGCACCTTTCGAAGCTCTTTATGGACGACCTTGTCGTTCACCTACATGTTGGGGGGAATCTACGGATAAGATCTTACATGGGCCCGATATGATTAGGGAGACTTCGGAGAAGATCGACTTGATTCGAAGGAGGATGAAAGCAGCGCAAGATAGGAAGAAATCTTATGCGGATAAGAGGAGGACAGATCTTGAGTTTGAAGTTGGGGACATGGTCTTTATCAAAGTGTCTCCATTATAGAACGTTGTTCGCTTTGGGTCCATTGGGAAATTAGCACCAAGGTTCGTAGGGCCGATTCATATTAAGGAGAAGACTGGGTAGATGGTGTATTGAGTGGAGTTGCCTGAGAGACTTAGTGTTGTACACGACGTATTCCATGTGTCACATTTGAGGAAGTGCTTGCACGAGACCGCAGAAGTGGTAGAGCCGAGCTTGCTTAGAGAGGTGGAGATCGAGCGTGACGCTACGATTCGACGAGCTCCTACGCGCATTCTTGGATCAGAGATCAAGAAGCTTAGAAATCGAAAGGTCAGACTAGTCAAAGTACAATGGGGAGATAATGAGAGCAATGCTACTTGGGAGACAGAAGAGAAGATTCGTTCACGATACCCTTTTCTTTTTGAGGGTATGTCCTTTAATTTCTCCTTTATTGCTTATCTTGTACTTATCTTACCTTTATAGTATCCTCTCGCTAGTATTCTTGACCTTTAGTTAGGATAATCCTATGGTTGAAACATGTGTTTGAGACATGTTATGTATGATGGATGCAAAGTGGATGCAAGTGTTTGCTAGTGGTTGCTCGTGGACGCATATACACACACTGCTAGGCACTAGATCGGCTTAGTCACTTCATACTGCATATTGCATATAAATGGTTGTATTTAGTAAAATGGATGTATAATGGTTGTGCTATCATATGGATACCGCATTTTGGTGAATGGTTGTGCAAGCATGTAGAAATAATATGTATCGATAGGGTTCTTTCGCATACATAATGGACACATGGCACTATCATGATTTGCATTAAGGAGGTCAAATGAATCAGTGGACCGCCTGATTTTGCATTAGATATGGACATATACACACACTTTGCATTTAAACATGAAAGCATTAGAAATCTATAAGGACAATGGATGCCTGTGATTGATGGTTGAGTAGATGGACGATTGGAAGTTAGGATATACATTCTTCTTAACTTGAAGATTTTGGGGTCGAAATCCTTTAAGGAGGGGAGAATGTAACACCCCGTAATTCTGTTAATATTAATATTCACAAATTAAAGAATAACTAATTTCAGACATGAGAATTGTGGGAAACGGGTTGCGCCATTGTGTTCGTCTCGGAATTCTTGTTGAAATAGAGTCCGAGTTTGCGTGAATTGGACTTCGTATGAAAAAGTTATGGCCATCGGAAGTTTCAGAAAATTCAAAACAGATTTCAGAAAATTTAAATTTCAAATTCGGAGTCAAATCAGGCTAGGCGGGAAAATTCCCGCCCAGCACCCTAGGTCGACTGGGGAGTCGATTGGGCAGTCGACCCCCCCCCCCCCCCCAGGTCGACTGGGGAGCCGACCTGGTCAGTCGGCTAGGGTTTTAACTGAGCCCAATCTTGAGCTGCTGATGTGTCTTTAGGGCTGAGTTGGCAAATTAAACGATTCAGTTTAGTTCTGAGTTGATCTGACGGTTTAAATAAACCCTAAACTCTATAAATACCTAGGTAGTCTCTCACTCTAATTCACATGAAAAATAGAATAGCCACCGTCATACCGCCGCCATGGAACTCAGTCTAGCCGCCGCCAACTAAGAAGGAAGAAAAGCTAATCAAATTCTAATTCTACTCAACTCTAAAGCAAATCAAGACTCTCTTTTCTTATCTAATAGTGAGTATGATGATCTTAACAAGATTATTATTAAACTAATTAGATTAAGTTATGAATGGATTATGAGTGAGTGATTTGAATTGTCATATATGTTGTTGTAAACCTTATGCTATCATGTATGTTGTAAATTCTATGTTATGTGATGATGATATCCTATATGTTGAAAATCATGCTATGATGATATTGTATAGGTTGTAACTTTCTATGCTAAATTGTGATAAATCATACATGTTATAAAGTCATGATGTTATTATCTATGCTAATTAGTTCATGTTAATCAAATCATGATGTTGATATTACTTAGGCTATATTGATCTATATGACAAATCACATATGCAAGTTTAGATTGATTAGTAAAGGTTGTGAATATATGCCATGACATCTATTTAGATCTAGAATTATGACATCTAGAAATATGCTATGTCATATGTGAATTCTATGTATTAGATGCTAGTTCACACCATCATTATGTTGCCTAAAACCCCATATGCAAGTATATACATAAATTTGGGTTATGATCATATCATATAAATTGTGACATTTAACAAGTTGACACCTTTAGATCCTTAACATGTGTAGTTTATGCAAGTTTCACCCCTATTATGATTGGATTATTTTGTTGGTCTATATGTTGTGATAATTTATCTTTGTGATATGAGTTAGACTATTCGAGTCTAACGTATGTTCTGCGTTGAATAAGCGAACGTATAACGTGGGGTAGGGGTAATATTAAGGATTTAATATTAAGAAGTTGGGGTGCAATTGATATGATTTTGCATGCCATGAATGGTTGGCCATAATTGAGTTAATTATGGACATCATTAAAAGTGGACTAAATTAATAATTTGAATAGGGAATTATTAAAACTGGGGTAAAAGATTATAAGTGATAATCAATGCTTAACACACGAGGTTGGACTCATTGTGACGTAAACCTGCCCGGACCCGCCCGGCAAATCCAGTGGTCACAAATGTCAGCCCAATGTGAGAGGTCCTAGGTCCAAACTAAAGCATAACAGTTGTAAAGACACGAGGTTAGACTCTTTTATGGTGTAAGACTGCCCGGACCCGCCCGGCAAATCCAGCTGCCATAAATGCCAGTCTAATGTGAGAGGTCTTTATGAGGTTATGGCCTGAATGAATTAAGAAATACTTAACCAGATAAACATGTAAGGTGGGACATGGGGGTTAAGTAGGTGCCTTGGGTGGCATGAGGAATCTAGTGGGTGCCCTTAGTGGCATGTGAAATACGATTAGTAAGACTTAACCAAACACACATGCAAATGAACATGACTAAGAGGGTTAAGTGGGATGTACTAGTGGACAAGCTTAGGTGGGTAGCTTGTGGGGGCCCATTTCAACCAGTATCCCAAACGTATCTTTGTGGGCTCGACCCAAGTCGAGGACGGGACACGCATGCTGGGTTTGACTATAAGAGGCCAAAACGGGGAGCGGTGGCAACGCAAGTCCAACGGGTTTCATATGCATTAGTGGACCCGGGCTGGTAGGTAAGACGTTGTTGCATCATGTAGGTATAAGCCGTGCATTCTCAAGTTGTATTGGTTTGCCAGTTTAGGGGAGTGATACACCCCACTGTGGGGCTAGCACGGGTATCTACGAGTAGGGAGCCGATCGAAAATGGGTAGTGGGGTACACCTAGTGGAGATAGACGCAGACGACACCTATGTAGTCAGCTATGGGTACGTAAGGCTATTTATACAGTTTCTGTGTGAAGCAAGTGGGATCAACCTTTAGAGTGACTGGTGCGGTGCAGTGTAGCAATTGTTCGTTAGTAATTAGTTGTGCCTTTAACGTTATCTTTAACGTTATCTTTATCTGCTCTTCCTACCTAATAGTTCAAAGACATTTACTTGTCTTCCTGCTTATGCCTTAGTCTAGTTATTTTTATAATAGTATTGTTAGAAATATCATACTCGCCAGGCTTTATGTCTGACCCCCTCCATTTCTATCCTTTTTCCCCCTCCAGGTCCTCAGGTTGGGCCCAGCTCTAGTGGAGTTTGATTGGATTGCTTTATCTCTCTTTGGAAAGCTTGGACCGCTGAAGTAAAGTCCAGCTTGTTATCTTCTTTAATGGCTATTTATGTAATGGGATTATGTATTTTTTTTTATGAAGATGGATATTGTACTTGACTTTGATTTATGGTTTTGTGATGTAACAAACATGTTTAATTTCCGCTGTAATAAAATGAAGTTTTAGATTTTCAAGTACTACTTATTATCTATCTTGTTGTAATTTTTCTGTTCTATATTCACTTAAAACCTCCATGGAAGTTAATGCATTCCCTTTGTGAGTGACATTAATGGACGTGGGGTGTTACAATAACTCGGTCTTGGAACTAATTCTCAGACTCCATTGCATTCACACTAATTTAATTCTTCTTACATAGCGATAATTTAGTTTTCGTCGAAAGATGCTTCTTTCAGATTGTTGGGTTCAATATTGGATAAAAATGCAACATGACTTACTTAATTTAATTGACTTCTATTTCTTACGTTTGAATTTGTTTTACCAGTAATATTTTTAGTTGGATGATCTATTAATACTCTTGATGGAGATCTTATTTCGTTATTATTTTTAATAGTGTTTTCATTATTATTATTTTCTATGATCATATTTTCAGTTTGGTTGTTATTTTCAAAGAAATCTTGATTTTCAATGATATTTTCATTTATATTATTATGAATAACATTTTCATTTTTTCTAGAATTGTAAATTATATTATCTTCATCTTTAGAATCTCTATTTATCAAAACTTCAGTATTATAAGAATATTGAATATAAAATTCATCGAAATAAACATGAAGTTATTCATCTGTTTTATTTGTTCTTTTCTTAAAAATATGATAAACTTTGTTTCGTTCTGAATATCCTAGTAATATACCTTCATCAGATTTCGAATTGTAATTGCCCGCTTTTTTTGGTCGATTTTTGCCGTTAATTAAACCAACTTAAATCATTCACAAAGACGGATTGTTAGGGGTACTTATACATTTGTACAAAGTAAAAGAACTTTTCCATTATCATTACAATAATATTACACCAGAGTTACAAGAGATACATCATAGTATATCGATTACACAGCGGAAAAGATACTAAACTTAACGAAAGAATATGAATGCTCCAAGATATAATAGCTCCAGCTAAAACCATCTTGCTTCAACCAACTCTAAGGCTAAATCAGCAAACCAAACTATTAGGCTGCCCTTATGGAAAATTATAGGCACCTAGAGTTTAGTTGTAGGAACAGTAAACTCTAGGTCAGTCATGGGACTGGTATGAGAACTCAAGAACAGTTGTTTTAAGGTTTATTTTAAAGTAATTCACTGGACCATGTTGCTAAAGCGGGACGGGTTTATTACATGTGAATACCTATGCATAGAAATTCGCGATGAATTTTTGAAAAAAGAAACTATCATAAGGTCTTGTGGCACACAAACAATGCAAACGCACACATGGTGAGGTTTCTCCTTATGCAGTTAAAAATATCTTTAATACGCGAAAACCCTCTTTCATATTATTATTAGTGCATTGTAACGACCAAGGATTTTCGACCCTGAAAATTGACACAAAAACATCATGTCGAACACTCAAGCATCAAAAACACAAGAACGTTATTAGAAAGAATATTAGAGGGTAAGGTAAGAAAGAAAGAAATATTATATTAGAAGATGAAGAAGAACCAACAACAACACAGAGTCTCACATCGCAGCTGAACAAAATATAATATAGAAATAAATATTAAATGAGAGATTAAGATAAAAACTTGCAATCATCAGAGTATACCACATATCTGGACAGTTATAATAATCTGTCCACATATACAAACACACACAATGGAATATAATATCATACGTCTGAACTCTTCTAGCTCGTCTCTTCATAGCACCTAATAACCTGAACCTATACAACTGGCCTAACCCAAGCATTTTACAAATACCGGGTCAGTTCGGTGAACCAGAATGAGAAAAACACACTAAGTTTAAAGGCATCACACAACTTGATTTTAACGTCAAAATCTTTTCAAAAGAAAAGGATAATCATAAGCCCTAATCCACACATAAATACGGATGGGTTTTACCTAACGATAACCCAAAACATTTTTGAATACAATATTATTTTGATATTATGTTAGTGTCTAAATACAAATAAATATCAATCAGTAGAATGCTTGCATATCACTCTCCACATATATAGTATACAATAAAAACCGCAGGCTCTTATTGGAGAATGGATTTCCTGGCAAGGTATGGGACTGCCTTCTCGACAATGTACCTTTGGAGATGAATACATTGGGGATCAACAAGAACATCTTGCAATCCAGGCTAAACATGACCGGCCCCGCACTATACTTTGAGAATACCAAATATATCATTACCACGGTTGGGGGCCAGCCAACCAAACCGATAACATGCATACAAAAATAAAAAGGGACAACTGAAGGCATTTAATTTCACTAGATCAAGTAATGATATACACTTTTGATGGATGCGACCCACATAGCGATGCGACCTACCCAATTTTATGCCATTTCACGGTTGATGAGGCTAGAGGTTAAGCTTATCCTTCTGCACAACGCATTTTCGTTCATTTTGAATGCCACATCGTCAGATCTGTTGGATATCACTTAATATTGATTTCCACAAAAATACTCTGAGCGTTAAGCTAAAGAAGGTGTCAAGTCTTCTCCGCCACAAACAGAGATACATTTATAAAAAATCAATATATGTGATCCCTTTGGAAATACTTTGTCAGACAATCATCCATACAAGTCGTCCAGGAACAAGATGAACCGAAGGTACCTCCTACTACATCCAATATAGGAATCACCCCATGGATCAGTGGCGAGTAGTCCTTGCAATCCATAGATTCCAAACACGACAGAATCACAAGTCGTTATAACTTTGGTGGACTAAACTAGAAAAATTCAACAAGTAACTCTTCCACTCATTAAGATCGACAGTCTTCAATTGCTCCATCTTCAATTAACATCTTCCACGTATCTGTTGGTCGGAATGGTTTTCGAATATAAATTCGATCCCGATCTTTCTGTACCAACAAGCGTATAGGCCAGATTTTGATAGTCGGTTATTTAACTATCAAATAAACTTAAATAAACAACCATTCATCCATAAAAATAAAATGAATTCACTGATTCAGTACTAGCATCATTCTGCCTTTTTAATTCACCGTATGTTAAGTAAATTCATCTAAATCTTCCAATATTTGGAATTTAACTTTAACTTCTTATTATCGAATAAGAATATTCATAAACCATTCATTCAACATATAAACTTTCCTAACATAGTTTATAAAATCATCCACGGAAAACATAACTTATGTTTCACTCAACTCCTTTCGTTTATAAACTAATACCATCCCATGAAGTCGTTCAAGTTGGGGTATTCTATTTACCTCTCAGACTTTGTCCAACAACGTTCATATCTTCAGAATAGATAGAAGTTTATTAACCATATGTTTCCTCTTTAAAACCGTATTTAAAATCTCAACATGTTTACTTCATTGATTAAGTAAACTTTTATTTATAATTCTCTTTATTACCTTAAAATCATTTACAATATAATACACAGGTCTCGATTCCATTATAATTCGAATCCTTTATAAATTTGTTCAATATTTCCTTCTAAATATATTTTATCAACATTTGCAATAATTACTATATTATTGGTTACAACTGTATATAAATATTCTTTACGAATCTTATCTATATATCTTTATTCTTATATGAACAATTATTCAAATCTTAATTTGCGATCTTTAAAATCTTCTATTTTAATAACTCAAATAAGTTAACCTAGCTTCTACATCAAACATTACAGATTATTATTTTCAAATCATTTTACTTCCATTTCTCAAACGTTGTCTGTAATAACCCGGAAATTTGGGCCAGTTTAAAATTTTTATTTTGGCAATTTTAGTGAATTTTGATTATATAAAATGAATTATTTTAAATAATAATGACGAGAAATTTATTTTGAATATAATTCGAACGTATATATTCGTTTGAATCGACGATAGAATATAAATATTTATTTATATTTATAAAAGGAATTGAAAATGGCGTGGTAGTTCGATAATTCGATTTCAATTTTCAATTGAATGTACCGGGTGCAGAATAAACCGGATTTTAGTGAAACCAAAAATAATAGGATCTATTTGGGAATATCTTTCCAACGAATCCGAAAAATCAAAATTTTATAGCGGGAATCAAAAGATATGTCCAGTTGA
>JASFAX010003597.1:0-42024 GCA_030737875.1 Allium sativum
ATCAAAACTCTTTCTTTATGATGCAAATATAGAAACTTGACTTGAATGCAAGCTAATGATGATCATACAAGTTTAAAAACACTTGTATGCATGGAAAATCTCATAAAAATTTGTTTAGGAATTTTATGAAGAGAGTGGAGGCCATGAGAGGATTGATTTTGCCATAGTTTAGTTGCTAGAATGAATAATAATGATTTAGGGTAGGTTAGGGTCTTATTTATAGATTAGGCAAGTGTTTTAGGCCATAGGATTAAACCCTAGTTCCAATCTCAGCCCTCAAAACCGAATCTGGCCCCCAAGCTCAACACAATCTCTAAATGGTGCACCAGGCTAAACAGCCCGGCTGAGCCAAGTCGACAGCCCAGTCGACAGGGCTGTCGACTTGGTTAAACCAAGTCGACAGGGCTATCGACTTGGGTGTCCTGGCGGGAATTTTCCCGCCTGGCCCAATAACCCCAATTTCCAAATTCAGATTTGAATTTGAAATCTGTTTTTACTTTGAAATTTTCTGAAAACTTCGTTGGGCCTTAAACGGGGCATACGGACTCCGATTTTCGAAAACTCGGACTCTATTTCGCGTATTTTTCCAAGACGAACGTAATGGCATAGCCCATTTCCCTTGATTCAGATTTTAGAATTAAATTCTGCCTCGATTCACGTTATAACAGGTTACTGAAAATATGGGTTGTTACACAACACATGAGCCGGCTGACTGCCACATATCCTTCCGGAGCTAAGTGAGGTCTATCTTCGCCGCCGGGTGTCCTCACATCTTCCCAGGGAATCCCATGTCTTAAGCAAATTCTCTTAAGCTTTATGTCGTCGAGCTTGGAAGCTAGAGAGTCTGTGAATTTCTCTATTTCTATGGTACCGGGGACTTCGTCGGGAGCTCGGCCATCTACCTCTGATTCTTCGTCAAGTGAAGTACTTTCAAATGGATCTGATTCCGTTGCCTCATACTCGGATCCAGAATCCTCGCCCCTTGGGTTAATTGGAGGGACCTCAGGGTTGCGGTGCTCAAACACCTCGGGATCCGTCTCTGTGTTAGATCTCGAAGGGGAGTGATTATCCGACATTACTATTTAGGCGAGTAAACATGAGATATAAGAATATAATTCCCCTTTCCCCCCTGTGTGTGCAAGTGCCAGTGTGTGCTTGTGCGTGCATCAAAGAAAAAACATAAAAGTCAACAAGATCATCAAGATATGAAGTCAAATTATGCAGTCCAATTATGTTGTCATCCAGTCCAGAAAGTCCAACATAAAGGCTCTAAACCTAACTGTCCAGATTCTTGTGATAACAATGTATTGCTTGAAGTTAAAAAATGTGTGCTTAGATCGTGGGTTGAGGACTCAATTCGCAAGATAGGTATGATCGGATCGTGATACACGTAGCGGATCGCACTCATCCAGATCGCATTTATTCGATAGCAAGGCAGATAAATCGCGCTTGTTCGGATCTCTCTCATTAGGATTGCACGTATCTCCGGATCATAAAGCCACTATGAGCTCATGGCATCGTCTCGTGGAAAACAACATCGATTCCCGAAACCCGTTCGGATCGTGAGTGCCCACCGCGATCCACTTCCTCCTATTCCCTCGTGAACCAGTGACTTTTCACGACCCGGTCCGACCCGCTCCTGCTACCTCGTTCCGATCCAAGACTGCTCTCCCACTCCTCTCGCTGCTTTCGCCATTACCGCGACCCGAGTCGAAGCCCATACTCACGATCCGACCTGCTCATCCCTTCCTTCTTCTTCCTTAACTCTCCTCTCGACCCTTAAACCCATGGAACCGAACCAGGCACATTCATGTTTACTATCACCAAATCCTACAAAACTCCGCTGTCTCTATTCTCTAAACCAGTGCGAACACGGTAAAAACTAAAGAAAAGTCGTTTAATTACCTTTTTAAAGTTCGAAATAGAGTAGGAATTTGGAAATCAAAACTAGGGTTTTTCCTCGATGGAGCTGACGGTGCAATATAAAAGCAAGAAGAAAGTGGAGAGGGGGTATGATTTATATAGGCTAAGGGGCGACCGTTAGTCTCCCCCTTTTGTCTTATTCGATCTGTGAAAATAGGCGGGCCACGAACCAAAAGCCCACCACGTCTCAAAGAGAAGCCCGCCTCGTTCCTTGGAGAGGCCCAAATGCTCACCAAAGGACGAAGCGAACGACTTGTCAACGGACCGTGATTTGCACTTGCGACCCGAATCGATAAATGACCGATAGGATGGAAAATTCAAAAATGTACCTGGTAGATTCGATGATAAAGATCTAAAAAGATCCCAGAAAAAAATTGTCCAATAAACAGGGAAACCATTAAAGATTTATCCGATATTTATGGCGAGCAAAGGGACAACTTTTCGTAAATAATATGGCCTTTCGAATAGACGCCACCATCGATTTGCATCTCTTTATGAAAAGAAATTTCTGCAGTTTCGAAGCATGTTCCATCATCGATAAAACATACTTCGAGGGGGCAAAATGTTGGCTAGCTTTTTGACCAAGCCACCAAGGTTCACTCACAAGAAGAAAGTATAAAATTACGTTCCTTAAGTCCATGAAGAATCGGATTGCACCAGAGGGTCGCCCCTCTCGGATCGCCCCCCATCGGATCTCCCCCCATCGGATCGCCCCCATAGCATCAGCAATCCGACTACTTCTACATGACTCGATCCGTACTTACACTACTACCCAACACAGACCGATCCGAACCCCCAATGTACAGCGAAGCCTCTGACCTGTTCAAGCACGAGCTAGTCTTCGGCGATCCGAGATGCGCGGATCCAGCGACACGTGTCCCCAACTGTCATTTTGACCAATTCATCCTCCTTGCTCGATCCGATATTCAAGGGGATCGCGACACCTGTCCACAACGGCTAATTTGACTAATTCTTCATCAAGCTACGATACGATCCGATATTCTCGGGATCTGTGCCACGTGTGACCGCGATCCGCCTGACAAAATTAGCAATAAATAGCCCAGAGCTTGGCATTTTTCAGGATCTTTTGGCAGTATTGAGCACTGATTCCGCCATTATTGTCATACCACTATTTCTTGTCAGTTTTATTACGAGATTACTGAGAGAAATTACAATTGTAAGAGCGAGTTTGAGAGAAATCATTGATTGTACTAGCATTCAAAGTATAATCGATAACATATAAAGTGGACGTAGGCTCGTTAACGCCGAACCACTATAAATTCTGTGTGTTTTCTGCTTTTTCTTCATTCTACAGTTATACTTCTTTATAAATCAAAACAATTTGGGTGTTAGGTCCAAATTTTGATCTAACAACCATACTTTGCATTACTAATTAGTTCTCGACTCTATTGTTGTTTTCTTTCCATGGATGTGCACTTTTAATTCTATAGTCTGAATGATTTTAAAGGAGTATAGAAATTGATTAGTATATTTTTGAAAAGTAAAAAAAAACAGTTCGATTGTTGTTTGTGTTGTGTGATTGAAAATTTGATTAATTGAATTATTAAAACGATAGTTAATTTAATCAATAATAGAATGATTGGTAGAATTTATTCGTCTAAATCACACATAGAACTGATTAGAAAATAGATAGAAATATATACATGTGTATTATATATGTTTGAACAGGTAAATGGATTGGCTGTTGAGTAAAGATTTTATTTGCGTGCCAGACAAATAGGTAAACCTTAATGAGTTGGATGCGAAATATTATTATATCAACTCCTGTGAATGCCATTGGATGCAGAGTGCTGGTTATTCTGTGTGAAATAATAAACATCGCCATAGGATAGTAACAATTAATTTTGAACTACACTGCATGGCATACTTCTGAAGATATGCATACTTCATCATATACCACATAAGCATTGGGAGCTTGTGTGACGAGGTGGAAGATTTACCATACGAGCGAGAGGCTGGTATGGTGATGACTATATTTTCCAGGTTGAACTGATGACTGATATGGACTATTTAAATTGTAACGATAAAATTGCCAGAGTAATAAAAAACCCCACACGGGTCTGGAGTTGACAATAATCACGTCTCTCTAGTTATTAGATACAGCACATGGACTATTTATTTCCCACACGGGACGAGGTGGCGAGGATTTATCCTCTGGAGCATTTAAAATACACACTCCCTCAGGCTTTGACAGGGTGACGAGAATTTATTCTCTAGAGTTATTATCAATACACGCTCCCCTGTAAACACCAGAATATATCACTATAAATATGTGTATGCTTATTAGGATTTATTGGGTACCTAATACGGCCCAATAAATTTCCAAACCTCTCCCGGTACAAAGGAGGTTATGGCGAAATTTTTCGAAAATTCCGGGTGTTAGCCAAATTTTTGAAGAATTTGAAAATTCTCAAAAACTGAAAAGTTGGAGAATTGAAGCCAGATTGAATGTAGAGTTGATTAATCAAACCACTTTCGACTTTGTTCCTTTTCGGGGATGAAAAGTTTTAAGTTGGGGAGATTGTAACGACCCAGAAAATCTGAACCAATTAAATTTTTTAAATTGGCTAAAATAATGGATTTTAAATATTTAAAATAAATATTTTAAATAATAGCAATGAAAAGTGAGTTTGAATCGACGTTTGAAAATGAATATAATTAATTCTAATTATAAACAAGGCATGAAAAGGCGCTGCAGTTTCAAAAATTGAATTCAAACTTTGTCGGACTGTACCGGGTGCAAAACAAAACAGATTTGAGTGAAACCAAAAATATTTAAATCTGTTAGTGAATACCTTTCTAACGAATCTGAAAAATCGAATTTTCATAGCGGAAAGCAAAAGTTATGGCCAAATGAATTTTCAGAAAGGTCGCTATGGAATTTATATAGCCCGTGAAATTGGCCATTTTGCATACGACCTTGGAATTCGACGAAACCACTTTTGTTAGATCCGGGATGTGAAGTTATTGCTAGGTTTCAAATTTCATAATTTTTGAAGCTAGTATGTGAGCGTGGCAAGGGAAAATGCGTTTTGTTCAATTACAGTTAAATTGGATCGACCAGAAATGGGCGTTTTTGCAAACGGTCTCAGAATTTGACAAAACTAGTTTTGTTGGGACTGTATCGTCAAAACATAGCCAGATTTATTTTTCTGGAATTTTTCGAATAAGTTTGTGGCCCTGGCAAATTGAAATGTACGTTCAAATTTAATATTGGATGATAAATATTTTAATTTGAAGGAAAACTGACTGAAACAATCGAATGGGCCTACGAAACATATCCCATTGTGTTCGGAATGGGGGTAAAATGCTAGGGACAACAGTCATTGGGTTTGGATTGGGGTTCGTGGGAGAAAGGGGTATTTTAGAGAATTTAAAAATTATAAAAGAAAAAACCTCAATGGCCAATCGCCCTTTCTCTCTCCCTCTCCACGATAGACGGCGATAACCCGTTCGTTCCTTCCCAGCCTTTTTCCGACCGACCCGCGCCTCGATACACTTCGTGGCCGTCCAACCTTCGAAGAACTCTCTCTCCCCTTCAAATCAAGACCAGCCTCGTCATCTATCATCGCCCCACCGTCGAGATCGAGCTCCTCCAAGTTGCCGCCTTCTGACCTCCGCCGCCGCCACCAGGGTGCACCGAGCCTGACCCTACCACCATGCGCGCAAAGTTCTCTCGTAGCTCTTCGATGCTGTATCCTCCGATCGAGCTGCAACTTCGTGGATTGAAAGAAATCCTAAAACCTAGTTTTGAAGAAAAATAGAGGTATATGGCTGTTTAATTAAAACTGTTTTTAACAGTTTAAAACCGTTGCAAACTTTGAAAAATCATATCTTTTTCGTTTCTTGTCGAAATCTAGTGAAACAAAAGATAGTGGACTCGTGTGGACGTCTTCTACATTCTAGAAGAGACCGCATATTTTTCTGAGCCTTCTGCTATTTTTGGTGGAGTGGAACCCAATGTGAGATTTCTAATTTATAAACGATATGGAAAACGACGATGTATAAATTATATAGTCGATGTATGAGTTATATGAGCGTTGTACACCTCATGTATAAGCGTTGTATAAGTTGTACGTTCGATGTATAAGTTGTATATGCATTGTAAAAATTATATATGTGTTGAAATAGAAGTGAATTGCTATATATAAATATCTATATCTATATATATATATGTATATATATATATATATATACGCCCCTCGTCCACGAACCATGGACGATATTTATTGGTTGTGATTGGTGTGAAAATTGATTGATAGCGAATGGTTGATTGGGAATGTTTGTGGTTGATATTGATTGATTGTGGTTGAAAATACCCATTTGTGGTTGAGAAATATTTGGTTGAAACCACATAGGATTAGTTTGTGGAAATGAAATAAATATATACATGCTGCCTGCGTGCGAACTAGATGCATGATCCCCATTGTCAAAAACCGCGAGGTTTTAAGGTAGAGCGAGGAGCCGTATTAGGGACGGTCCCGGTATTAACTACCCTGCCGTTATGCTGCCGAAATTTTGAATAATATTCATGTGTTTGAATTATTTTCATTTGCTGAAACTATGTTTATTCGTTGAATAGAAAACCTTCATGTGTTGAATTGAAATTTATTTGTTGGTTAGAAATTCATGTGTTGAATGGTATTCGTGTTTTAAATATAAAAATCACCTTTTTATCGATTTATATAAACTATAGAAAATCTTCATGTGTTGAATTGAAATTCATTCGTTGAATTGAAATTCATGTGTTGAATGATACTCATATTTTGAAATAAATTGTTTTATAATAAAAATCCCATTTTTAACATCAATATGAAATGTATAAAATTATCTTGTTTTGAAATAAATTGTTTTATAATAAAAATCCTATTTTTATCACCTATATTAACTATATAAAATAATAGTGTTTTGAAATGAATTGTTTTACAATAAAAATCACATTTTTATTATATGCACGAATCATTAAAAATAGTGAAGTGTTGAAATAGAAGACAGTTAGATAAAAATATCGTTTTTATCAAATGTATGAAAAGAATATAGTTTTGAAATCGAAGAATCGATATATATATATATATATAGAAATAGAATTAAAATATAAGGAATAACGACGCTGTAGTTTGTATTTTGAAACCGTGATTTCAAACGATTATACCGGGAGATCCGACCATCGGATTTTCCTGAAATCGCAACCGTTGGGTTTGCTTTGGAAATATCTTTCCAACGGCACCAACTTTGTAAAAATCCAACGGTTGGATTGTCTGGAATTTTTAATTCAAATATGAAGAAAAACAGTGCCAGAATTGATTATATTTATATATATATAAATATAAATATATTTAATCGAATAACGACGCTACAGTTCATATTTTGAAATCGAAACTTCAAACGATTATACCGGGAGATCCGACTGTCGGATTTTCCCGAAACTAGAACCATTGGATTCGTTTTGAAAAGATCTTTCTAATGATGTAAATTTTGTGAAGATCCAACGGTTAGATTTTCATATATGTGTAAATCAAATCTGAAGAAAAACGGCGTCACGGTCGCGTTATGGCCCGAAGCGTCATTTTGAATAAATTAGCTATTTTAAAATAAATAAAAATAGCGATAAATCGTTATAAAATATTATAAACGATATGGTTGTGATTTAGAAATTAACTGAAGGTTGGCTAAGTCGAATGGTTTCCTGGGTTTTGATATGATGTTGGTTTCGGCCTTCGGGGTTAATATTTGGGAAATCGTTCTCTTACTGATTGACGGTTAGTGACTAATGAATTGAAATGATGCGTGTGTATGTTAGTGTTGCACTTGTTTATTATATACGCGAGTTGCTCAGAAAGACCGGGTTTATCCCATTCTGAATAACTGAATTGACGATAAGAAATCGAAGATAAAGACGGTGGTCGAAGACCGGAGATCTTCACCTCGTTTGGATGGTAACCGAGGTCCTGATTGGGAGGCATCCCGAAATATGGATAATGAGTAGTGATCGTCCAGGCGTACGTGGTGATCGATGGGTTTGCGAGGTATATAGTGCCTCCGGTTTCATTCAGACCCAGAACGGACTTGTAAATGGACTGTGTGTCTGAAATTGGATTTTATTCTATGTTGATTGATCTCTGTTAAATATACATCTGTTTGGCGGCAGAGAATTTATTCTTTTACTTAACGCCCTTCTCTGAAACGCATGAGCTCAGAGGTTGTATATCGATGGACATCAGTCGCATGGCATGAATTTCTAGTGGCATGCCTAAGTGGCAAATGATCAGGGGTTCTGTTGAAAAGCAAAGTCTTGTGGTGATGATCAAAGCACCGCCTGTGTGGCGTAGCTTTGTGTATAACGTGAAATCGTGAGCCTCACACCCCGGTATGAACCAGAAACGGGAACAGGACCTTAGGGAGGGCATGCGTTTCCTTCTAGCTAGGAGTGGCGTCAGTGGTTTTACACGCCCTGACGAGTTTGACTTATGTGGTTGTTGCTGTTGCGAGGCGCCTCGGTTAGATCGGACGATCCGGGTCCGATGGAGTCATTCGTTGGCTCACTTACGCCCCAAAGGGCGGGGAAACGTATTGTTCAGGCATAATAATCCACCTCGGTGGACCGGCCCTGACGATCCAAGGCTTGCCTGCGCGCTTGCCTGAGACATGGGCTAGATTGTCTCGAATTCGGTAAGGACTATCTTTTGCCTTGGTTCATGACGGAAATCCAATTTCCAAATACGTGACTGTGCGATTTTGAATGTATATCCATATTTGGCGACATAATAGCATGGGACGCTCATGTCGTCTATGATTGATAGTTATGATTTGAAATTGTTTTTGAAACATATAAACACTAGCAATAATATCAAATGCCTTTGTTTTATTCGTATCAAGCATATTTTGGCCGTAATATGGTAAAAACTCTATCCTCCGGTTTGTGTTGCATTGTGTGATGGGAACTGAGTCTTATAATGGCTTCATTTTTATAAAAAGCATAGCGATGTTCAAAAGAATGATTTATTTTAAAGCATTGGCAATCCAATGGAGTAAACCCGTTCCACGAAAGTGGCATGGTCCTATGATTAGCCATATTATAAATGTGTTGAGTAGATTTCTCATACCTGTCCCATGACTAACTCGTAGTTTGTTTCACTTTCAAACTCGAGTGCCCCTTTTTCTACACGGGCAGCCTTGTATTCAGGTTTAGCTGGTTCTTTCTGGATAGCTGGAGCTGAAGATGGATTCTATCATTTATCTCTTTTTATGTTGTTCAGCTCCTATTGTACATTATGTTTGTTTTCCGCTGTAGACATATATGTATAGTTGAACTGTATTTCCACTAAGTATGATCCTGTATACTGTGTAACTCTGATGATTACTCTTATCCAGTATATTCTATTGTTCATTATCTGATGTATTTATTTATTTCTATTCTGCTATTATCTGTTTCTGTGTTATATCCCAAGGATTACCCTTGCCACCGTCAGTACGGTGTTTGGGGTCGTCTCATTAGGTTTCACTGTTTATATGGAAAAGCTTGCAAGATGGTTTACCAATAGACCTTCGGTGAATCGGCATCCCTCTCGTGTTCAAATGCAGGTATTGCAGCTCCAGATGCAATGCGTCCTCTTTTCATTTGTTAGTCGCTGGTGCTTGTGCCAGAGGTGTCTGGAATTACTTCGGGAATCTGATGGGTTGCCGAGGTAATGCCATCTTGTTGGAAGGTTTGCTGAGTTTTGGGTGGGGTTGGCAACTCAAGTAAATCTTTTCGTTCTATTCTATATCGTCTGATTCCTTGTCTTATCTGCTAGCACATCTGATGCTTCAAGAATAAGGCAGTTTTTGACAAAGTGGATATGGACCCTCCTTCCATTATCCGGAAAGTTGGAACAATGTGTTCCTTGCATTCTGTGATCGCCCTTTCAGGGGCGTTTTGTGAGCCTGCTCTTGGAGATAGGCTGTTATCTTTGAAATTTTACCGATAGTGGCCAATCAGAGGGCTGGCATCGGCTGATTTTGGTCTCATATTTTCGTCTTTTTTTACTTGCTTTGTATTGTTTGCTGCTGCCTTTTTATTTTTACCTCATTGCCCTCTCCCACCTCCCCCGTACTTATGTCGTTTGCTAGTTGTGCTAATTTGGTTTTAGGTTGTCGATCTTGGTCTGCTTGGAGCTTGGCTGGTACTTCAAAGGGCGGATACTGGAGCAGATTCTGCTGGAGTGACTGGCAGAGTAGAAGCGTAGTTGCTTTCTTGGGTTCCTTCTCACCTTGGAGTTGTGGATACACGCAAATCATGATTTTCGGTGTATCGAGGACGTCTCATTTGCTTTCCTAGCCATGGACTGTTGGCTTCCTTGGATGCATGTCTATTGCTCCAGCACTTCGCTTATCCTTGTGGAGCTACGGTCTCATCGCCTTTCCTCCGTTAGCTTTGGTTCCATCTGCATCGTCCGAGGATTTATCTAGACTTGTAGTTTTTGTCTTTTGGTTTTGAGCTTTTGTTGTTCGGTTTTTTCTTTCATTTCTGTGTACACGGTTTCTGCTTTTCGGAAACCTTTTTTGTGAGACGTTGGAGAATGGCTTGATTCTCCCTTTTGCTATATTATTATTATCTTCTAAAATAAATTGTATGCTTTAATTCACAAAAGAATATTGAAGGATCTTGGAAGCGGAAGAAGATAAAATAGCTTTCTATGGGAAGAGGAGACTGGAGTTTAAACACGGTAGCATTATGCAGTAATGAGTTGTTCTGTATTCTATGGTATTTTTTGTTTTTTTCCTCATTACTGTAATGTATATTTTAATTTGTAATTTTGTGAGATATAGTGTTGTATATATCATATATAGATGAGTATGCTTGTAAACATCTGTAAGTGTTTTAATTTGAATAAAATTAACTGCCTTTCTTAATGGTAGAGCTTCGCTGCTGCCCACAGATTTTTGTGGAAAAGAATAAGGTATTACCCCTTTATTTATAGGTGTGGAATTAGCCATGAACCGTTAGATTTGATTTATTAAACATCCGTCCGTTCATTTAACAATATTTTATAATTAAACCCTGGCCGTCACTGCCTGGCTCGACCAAGCGGTCGCAGCCAGCGGTTGACCACCCCTGTCGATCGCTTGGTCGACCTGGCAGTGAGGTATCTGAGGAAAATGTTTATTACTATATATATTATTCTGTTTTATTTATTTTTCGCTTGTTATCGTATTTCGGCCATAACATTTTCATACAGACTCCGATCGTGAAACTCCAAACATGAAAGTTGACCAGAATTCCGAAACGAATGCATCGGTTAAAGTTTCATGGTCAAATTCCATCGTTTACATAAATTATTATTTTTGGAAATTCTAATAATTAATTCCTATTGCCAAAATTCTAGGTGTACATTCACTTTGTCCTATTCTACACAACCAATTTGTGTACATTCACTTTGGAACCATGTGTATCTGTGCATGGTGTACGTAATGAATTTCAACCATAAAACATGCACGCAAGATGATTATAAATCGAATCCTCATATATGTATGCATTAAAATTTTGTAATACTTCTGAAAGCATGATGCAAAACATCCCAAATATGGTGGCAGTTCTATATGAATGCAAATTTTAAAAACTCTTTTTCATCCATTACCTTCACACAATTACGAACAAAAGTGTGTAGTAACCAATTATTGCGTCCAAATCCTACATCCTAAACGTCACGCAATCTAATCGTTTCTTATTTAAATTCTCCCAAACCGGAAAAAAAGAAATCAAACGAAATATTTCCTCCACTTACAAATATTCCATTTCCCACCCGAAGTGAAATTTTCACCTCAGTAACCCAAAATACTACAAAAATTCCCATCTGTAGATTGTAAAGTAGGCTTAAGACAAGCTCTAAAACGTTAAATAAGTTAATTAATAATTCGCCCGCATTATTGACAAGGTTTGGAAACAATGTTTCCAAGGCTAAAACAACATTTTCCTCATTGTCGTTATCGTTTTTATCGTACCGTCAGTACTACTGCACCGCTAAAACGTAGACACAAACCATCCAATCATCTTTTTTACACTATTCATGTGACCAACAATCGAAATTATTCATAAAAATAAATTTTCGCTTAAAAACTTCATATATTTATTTTGAAAATTCCTTTTCCAAGACCGTTTTACTTTCCATATGAGATTCATACGAAAAATCAAAATTTTAGTAACATGCGCTTTGCGCCATTCAAATCATCCATTTTAATGTAAAACAGACATTTAAATATGCACAAATTGCTGTATCCAAATTTCGCATTTTCGCGTGAACTGAAATAAAAGAAAGTAATTCAGTAAACAATTAAAATAGATAAAAAGTTTTTTTTTCAAACAACGTTTTTCAAGAACTTCAAAAATGTATTTTGCAAAAATTTAAATGATTCAAGTCACATGTTGGTGAAGAAGGAAGTCAACCACGCAAAAACGTGAAAGCTGAAATCACACACAAAAGATCAAAATAAATTTTAGCTTAACAAGGAACGACGGTTTATTTATTTTTATATCCGTGACGTAGAACCGGTCCTTTGCTAAAATTTATCCAACACAAAATTCTATTCTTTCTAGCTCTAGAACAACTGTTATTTAGATAAGAAAAATGAGATTTCATTTGAATAGGCATGCGTGAATGAAATAAACATTCCAAACATAGAAATCTAATTAACCTAAGTCATGGGATTTAAACAATACTAACAGTTACAAACACGAATCATGCAAAGCCAAGAACCCGATGCTTGAAAGGGAAAACAACAAAGACGACAACAAACCAACAACACCAACAATCTCAAAACAATGACTATAAACAACAAGATGTCTTGCTATGCGGATGGAGATCAAACGAAATTTTATAATCTTTAATTAACCATATCATGGTAGCAAAATGCTCAGTCTCGTTTTATAAACACTATTGGTGTTATTGGAGGTTCCCATATCACCATCTCTTCTAAGAGAGAATTCATGATGTGAAGAGAAACCTACTACAAAACCGCTTCTCATGGAAATCCACCTATTATTGTCTAAAGACAAAATGGATAGATGATATTATAGAAAGTAACCCCATGAGATAACACCCAAGAACAACAAACTGAATCAAATATGATGTGGCACAAAATGATGGTTGCGCCACAGATTAAAGAAAAGATTAATTTCCACATCATGAGACAAATCTAGTCATAACTTCTAATTTATAGAACGATGTGCTAAATGGTCACACGTCTACATGGGCAGTTCGGACATAGATTATCGAACTCAGGAACGAACATTAAGTAAAAGAGACTTGCTGCAAGATCTCCAAAGCCAGTCAAACAAAATACTATTGAAGTCCACGTAAGACATGGATTCCTCTAAAATCTCATTGAGATTCTCCTCAAAAAAACCATCAAGAGATAGCTTAGTCTTCATCTCTGAAACGACGATCGTCTTCATAAAAAATCTATCCTAACAAGATATAACAAAGGTGGATGCAGCACAAACAACAAATCATATTCTAGGATCTCGAAGCTACGGATCGGTGCAAGTCCAATTGTCATGACAAATTTTCTTAGCCCAAAAACAGTGGGACGTTTTTGCTCATTCCAATCCAACCAAATGATTTTTCCCTAAGGATGAGACTTAAATAGTATGAGTAATATCATATAGCACAATTAGGTATTTTGGACTAAGAAATGATAGGGGAGAAGAAATTAGATCTTGGAGTACTAGTAAGGCAAGATGTAATGCACAAATAAGTGCAAAAAAGGAGGAGGTGAGGTGACGACAAAGAAAGATAAGAATAATAAGAATATGGTTTGGCTAAATGAGGAAGGAAGGACAAAAGAAGTTAAGGGGTGATTTGGACGCAACTTTTATTGTTGAGTCCGAGGTCCTAGTTGTACAAAACTCATCGACTAGTTGACTGTAACTATTAAATGGGTTTGGACAAAGATTGAACCTTGACTCTTTTAGGCCGGATTAAAATATTAATCGTTCCGCGTTATCTTTTAAAATTTGATGCGATCCAAAAAATAATTATCCTCATCGCCACATTATTAAAGACCGCAATCAAACTCTGAACCGTCCCCCAAGATTTATGGTCTCAACAACGATGTTGCGACCACAAAACGAACAAATGAACTTCAAAAATAATTCAGCTAGCAATCCGTAACATAAACTAAAATGGACTTTCCCCTTACCTAGCTGACAATAACATACAATTCATGGTATTAAATGCACCAAAAATCAAGATGAAGGATTTTCCTTAGCCTTTTTGAAGGAAAATTTAAAACTTTCCAAAACTAGAATTTATTATAATCTAACTGTTTCATATTTATAAATCCATTTTATTATTACTATTATTATCATCTATATTCCAGTTTGTATCGCAAACTGAAAAAAACCTTTTCATGTTAAAAAAATATTGGAGCTTTAAAATCTTAAGGATTAGTTGTGATAAATTTCAATAAATTATCCAATATATATAGGAAGAGGGATACTAAAAATAACAAGGAATGGATATTTATTATTCTTAAGTTTAGTGGCATATTCCTTGTCATTTCTAATTCCTTCTTCCCTATCAATCGGATTATATTTATTAAAATTACATAATAACCCTACTAAAATTTAAAACACGAATAGATTAAAATTTTATGAACATATCTTTATAAAACTAGGTCGTTATAAAACCATTTTCCTGAAACCGTATTCAAAACTCAATTTTATTTTTCCAATTAGTTTTTAAAAAATAAATTTTCTCGAATACAAGGCTAAAAACTTAATTCAATGCTTTCAATAAAGGTAGATTCAAAAATTCAACGAAATAACGAATGGATATAGCTCATAATTATATTTTCGATGGACACAACATATAAATGTGAACCTTTCCCATTTTGGATCGAGGAATGATTTTAACTGGAACTACCAACGAAACCAAAAACCAGAAATCACGACTATCTCGGTTGTGCTAGATTTTTTTTCCAGTCTCCGAACTCAAATCAAAGAAATCCACCATATGTTGTTCTCATGCTTTTCACAACGAGATCGCCAATGTACTGCGGGGTAAGACAGAATTGGCTAGAAAAGCGAACTCAACATACTTCGAATCTTAGTTGCTTAAAGCCCATTTATATAATTAAGGCCATGACTAATTCATCATCGAAATAAATTAAAATCGAGTAAGAAAGACGAAGAAAAACGGAAAATAAAATCTAATTATGCTCTTCACAAGTCCTAATTTAACTAATTCCTATAATTGTTTAACCTAAGCTCTGATGCCAAATGTAACACCCCACACTTTCCTATGCCCTAATTTCGACAAAAGTCGAAACCCGAACACATCCAAGTATGGAGCGTGTAAATACGGTACCTATAAATAAATGAGCATGAGCATAATCAGATTACGATAAGATAACTCGCAGCAGAAACAAAATAGGATAAATAAGTATTAACTCAAATAACTACCTTTTTAAAGTAATTCACTCTGCCAATACTGAGCATGAGAGAGAACGAGAACCGAAAGACAAACTAAAACATCTGTGAGAATCCAACCTTCTCTAGAAAACCTAGGTGGTTGTAATGAGGAGGGGGGTCAGAACAACAAGATTTTGGTGAACATGAAATGTACAACACAGACGGTAATACGTAGATGTATCCTGTTTGGTTCAACCCAAGATGTATGCCTACCAAGTTTAGTGATTCTAGGCTAATCTTGTAAATGTTTACGCATGAACTTACTACCTTCCCAAAGTAGTATTCCAAGATATAATTCCGAGATAGAACGTTTACGCACATATTTAGGAAGCCTTTAGACCATGATTTAACTGGTTATTGGACTGAGAAGTGAACCCCAAAGTAAGGAGTTTATACATGTATACCTTTCCATCCATTTACCCTTTATTATTTAATGCCTCACTATCAATGATAGATAGGGTGGATTCTCTCGATCACTTAAGACCCTAGGCAGACTTATTGGTCGGCGGACTTATTGGACATTCAATACCTCTCGATAAATTGTTCAGCATTCTTATAAACTCGAGGGCACTAGCTATGACCTTACTAGTTAAGGCTCCTATCATTCACGCATTTACCCTTGCCCTGTATAAGGTGAGAGATGGTATTTTTATCGCTTGATATATCATCTAGCCGACCTTAATGGATAACCCCCTTAGTCGCTTACTACTTCCCGTAGGGTAGGTAGCCATATCTGACGTTTTTAGTTCCCAGGTTTGGATAGGCAATACACTTATATGTCGTTTGAGACCCCTAAACTGAAAGGCCAACTCCCAGGTGGACTCTTCAACCCCAGTCGCTTAAGTCCCAAGAAGCAGACTATACATGAGGATTATTAGGTTCATACCCCATTAGCCCTTAGTACCTTTCCCTATTAGGATAAAGTAGGTCACGTCATCACGTCCTTTGCGTTTAGTTACTCTCCACGAAAATATTATATGAATAAGATTTATTATCATCATAGGTTCCTATGGTTAATAGTATTTTTACATCATTAACCTACTATGTCCAACTCCACTTTTAATTATAAGTTCTATATTCATTAATATAAATAATATTTTTATGTCATTAACCTACTAAGTCCAACTCTACTTTTAATTATAAGTTCTATATTCATTAACATAAATAAGGAAAGTTATATCCTCTTTACCCTCGGATCTTTATTTAATTACTTCCCCAACTGGACTTAGTATTTAAACAACAATCAATATCCATTAATCCTCTTATTACACTCATTTACTTCTTATTTCTTTGTTTATTGCCCTTTATGACCATAACAGTTATATTTTCCTTAGGCAACCATTTACATGGATGTCATTAATTTATTAGTCCTGAAATATCTATTTGTTGTACCCTAGCAGACAATAACTATTCTTATTTATTAATTTATTTGTTGTCTGTTTCATATATACGTGTGTGTGTGCGCACACCGGACCACTCACATTAAGTTAACCACTGGAGGATGCTGGATTTGTCGGTTGGTTCCGGGCAGGCTTCTACCACAAGTTAAACTTAACTTCGTGTCTTAGTACGCTTGTATTTACACATTAGACCCATTACATTAAGCTGACTACCTGTGGATGCTAGATTTGCCGGTCGATTCTGGGCATACTTCTACCGCAAGTTGAGCTTAACCTTATGTCTAAATGCGGTTATAATTCAAATTTCCTAATTGAGGTGCACAACATTAAATCCTATTTAATTTAGGAATTGTAACCATTATCCTACTATATTTACTTTCCCCAGTCAACATTAGTTACAATTGTTATTTATTGTTTTGTGGTCCCATTTATAGCAATAAATTATATTAATTGCTACAACAGTCACCACAACTATATTAATTCAATATGGATTACAATTTCATATAATTCCATAGTTGAACATCATTCGAACATTCAACACAATATATATTTTACCACTTTACGCTGATTTGGACAGATGATATGTAAATGTTTATTATTATGTTTTCGTTCGGTCAATGTAATTATTTTTTATTCTTATTATCCCAAAATTTAATGATTTAGTTTAATCAATATCCAAACATTTCCTTTTTGTATTCAATCTTACCAAAAGGTTCCAAATCTTACAAAAAGTCCATTAGTTGTAATTACTGTAAATTTTGCCTGATTAGTAAAATAGACATATTTCAAATTCATAAGAAATATATGTGTGTGTGTGTGTGTGTATATATGGAATAGTTGATGCAAACTATGCACAAATATGTATATTTATACGTACGTTTGCACCAGTTTTCCCTTTTCAATCTTTTTGTCATATCTCTTGTGAATTCAAAATAACATCTTTTTGTTCAAAAAGAGGAAAATGACATATTTACGACAACTACGCCAAAACCCAACAACATTGAATACAAATAGGCATATTTCTTTCAAAATCTCCAAAGTTACCATTATATCTTTTATCCAAATTCACATAATTTATCATTCAACACTGAAATAGAGATCTAGAATATAACTACGTCTATTTGGTGTTTAGTGGGACTGATTTCTAGATCTACAATGCTTTGCAACATCCACAATACATTTTTACAACATAACTTGCAAGAAACATATATGAACAAATTTTGGAATCCTATAATTAATATTATGCCTAACCACAATTCACAGTTTACAAGTTTTAACAATGTTCTACAATCAGATTTAATAGGTGTCATTTCAATTACAAAAATATTATGAATAGATCTGATGAGAATAGGCATATATTTTGAGATCTAATACAAACGAGATAGATATGTTATTATAACTATATATATATATATATATATATATCTCCCACTCATTTGAAAGCATCCAAATTCGAAGTTTGAATAATTTTTTACCCTTTTAGGCCTACAGTTCCCAAATTCTTATAAATCTACAATTTATCTGAAAAGGGGATGATTTCAGATCTATAGGTGTGTAAGAAAATAGGAAGAGAGGAGAGAATCTGATTTGGAGCGCCAATTCACATTCTTTTCCATTGAATCTGATAATCCTCTCAATTCTATATGATTTATTGTATATGAATGTATTTTTAATTAAGAAATTAGGTTAGAAGAAGGAGGAAAATGGCAGAGCTTCGCTGCTCCCCACAGATTTGTGTGAAAAAGAATGAGGCCATACCCCTTTATTTATAGGTGTGGAATTTGCCATGAACTGTTAGATTTGATTTATCAAACATCTGTTTGTTCATATAAAAATATTTATAACTAAACCCTTGCCGTCATTGCCTGGTTCGACCAAGCGGTCGCAGCTAGCGGTTGACCATCGGTCAACTGCCCCGATCAACCTGGCAATGAGGTGGCTGGGGAAAATATTTATTACTATATATATAATATTTTTTTATTTATTTTCCATCCGTTATTGCATTTCGTCCATAACTTTTTCATACGGACTCCATTCGTGAAACACCAAACATGTAAGTTAACCAAAATTCCGAGGCGAATGCATCGGTTAAAGTTTCATGGTTAAATTTCATCGTTTGCATATTTATGGAAATTCTAATAATTAATTCCTATTGTCAAAATTCCAGGTTGTTGCAATCAATATCGTTCTGAAGGCTAAGGTTTGATACCTTATACTTTGGTACTTTTAATGCCTATGCTTTAAGTTTGGTCCTTACATAAATGAACCAAAACATCTTGTTTACTCTGCATATTTTCATTTCTTCTTTTGAGATTGTTGAGCACCGAATCATCATTGCCAACTTTGTCTCAAATTCAATCTTCAGCTTTGAATCGCCACCTAAAATCATTGTAATAACTACACTCTAGTGCGCTTAAATTTTTGTTAAATCAAAAATAGGTTCCACTAAAATATGCGGAACATTGGCTTGCTATCTCGCAAAAGAGAAACAATATCCATATCATGTACATCTCTAAGGTTGTATATGATTAAGCAAACATAGCATCAATCATCACATTTACTCACTAAGTGTGTTGCGTACACATATGATCCTATCGTCAGATCAAGGATGGTCCTATGCAGTTAATGCCCTACTATTACCTCGCAACATCCCTGCTATATTGTGTAGCCTACATTCACCGCTGCACTATTTCCAAATAGCCTTTTCGTTTTAATCCTCGGTATATTCTGATATTCCCGATATATCCCATTATTAATTCTGCTATTTCCGCCATATCTTCTATAAAAGAAATGAATTTAAAGATGACATTTGTACATTAAAAAATTAGATTTTTAATATAATTTTTTGGTATATATTTTTCAGAATATAAAATATTAAAATATTCAACTAAATTTAATCAAGCTAAATAAAAGTTTTCATTACTTTACATATATTTGCTTATGCTTTTATTTAAAATTAAGGATGCACTAATTATTATTAAGTTGAATGTTAAATTTTCATTTCATTATCATTTATATATTTGTAAAAGCATTAAATACAAGTTTTATATGCTATTTTAGACGCATCCGCTATATCCCACTATTTTCTTGCTTTATCCCCGCTACAACTTTTTTCACCTCCGCTGCATTAGATCCGCTGAGCGCTTTAACTGCATAGGAATAGTCGCAATTCTAGTTCCTCATACTTGATTCCATTCTGTTGGATCTAGAATAACCCTAGAGGGGGGGTGAATAGGGTTTTTGACAGTTTTTAACTGAATTAAAAATCAAACGAGATAAATAAAAATAAACTGATCAAAGAATATAGCAGAAACAGAAATGCATAAAATAAATCACACACAGATATACCCAGCTTCGGCAAAAACCTGCCTACTGCTGCATTTCTAAGGTTTCTACTAGGTGATAGAACAGATCCCGCATACAAGACCTTGTACACTCGCAAACCCTGCTCCTATTCTAACCCTACGCTCAAAACCGTAGACTGATCTAAACCCCTAGATCAGATTTCCCGAATTACAAACCCTGTAACTCGTAACTCAGATTTACAGACTCTGAAACTGACAGTCAACACCTTAACTAAATCCCCCTAGATTTTACAGACCTAGAACTGTTCAGAAATGATTTTTCAACACAATTTAAAAAACAACAGAATGTAAAACAAAAATGTAAACCCTAGTTCTTAAAATGAAAATAAAAGAGGAGTTTATATTAAAGGGGTCATCCCCTTTTCTTATTAAAAAAACGGCCGGCCCATTTTCTTTTCTTGCTTCATTCTTCTGCCTGATCCTCTTTTGTTTTCTGGAAGAATAAATGGCGGCTAGGGTTTTGCAACTTCTTCCCCAAATCGAATCGACTGCTTGAAGAATTCTGAAACTCTGATGCTTCACTTTAGTTGATGCTGGTCGATTGATGCTCCTCTCCGATTTGGGCTTTCTCTCCAAATCTCGATCGTTTGCTTCTGGTATCAGATCACTGATGCTTCGAAAAATATGAATGGCTTTGGTACTTTGATTTGGGAGTTGTTGTCTGGCTCGATCGAAAAAACTGTGAGTATTTCTGAAAATTCTTGCTTTGAAAAACTTGTGGGTTGTTTGTTGGTTTCGATCGATACTTGCCAGTGATGAATAGTTGTGTTTATAGGATTTAGAAATCCTTTAATTGAGCTCTGATTTCACTGAATGGCTCGTCTGATTGCGTGGCTGATTTTGTAGTTTCCCTTGCGTTTATTTCTCTTTGTATTGCCTTGGTTAAAAAATCTTGAATGATTCCTGATTGAATCAAAACTGGAAATTCGAATGAAAATGATTCCCTGGCATTAAAAGGCTTTCCTGAAATGCTTTGTGGCACCTTTGAAATTTTCTTTGCGATATTGATGAATTGTTGCCTTGGAAAATCCTTTGTTGATTTAAAACACTTGATTGATTCCAAAACTAGAAAGATTTGGTTCGATTTTTCTGGAAATAAATTGTCCCAAACAAAATTGCTTGTCTTGCCAAAAGTTACCTTACTTGAATTAAAAAAAAAACTGTCTTGAACAAATTTCTGAAAGCATAATTATCAAAACAGGAAAGAATTGATTTCGACCCCTTATGAAATAATCTCTGATTGATTTCTGTTGCCTTAAAAAAAACTTTGCTCGAGTTTATCCATTAAGCTTTTGCCAAAAACTATTCACTGTGATTTTCTGGAATTCATTGTTGCCAAAATAAATCATACACGCTTGAACCATGCTGTGTCACTGAGCTGCTTTGAATGTCATTGAATTTTGGCAAAAAAATACTTGCCCATTTCAAAACTGATTTCTTGTTTGAACTGAAAAACTTTTGAACTTGCTGTTGCCACCATGTGCTCGACCCTTGCACCATTCATTTGGTCTTCCTTTTTCATACTTGTTGCACTCATGAATTCTGAAACTGATTTTGCACCATTCACTTGAGTTTGATGGCTCCACCATGCATTTGTGTATGTGGTGACCAGACTGAACACCATTGTAGTTGCTGAAATGAACTCTTGTAGCTGAACTTGATCATTTGGACTTGTAGAGCTGCTATGATCCACTATGCTCCATGTTTGCCTCTTTTGACAATGTTGTGCACCTTGTTCTTGCTGGTTTGAGCTTGCATGTGTTTTTCATGCTATTTTGGTCCGTGAACATGCATTGGACTTCCATGTCATTGCTGTGTTTGATTTTGAGTGCTACTTCACCTTTGAACCATTCTGAAAATGCTTGTAGTTTTACCATTGATCATCCTATCACTTGTACATGCATTCAAGTTGCACTATGTATCCATTAGTTGAGCTCGGCCATTCCTGCTTGCTGTTGTGTTCACTGCACTTTAAGATTCTGAAATTTGTGATCTTGTACCACTTTGCATTGTTTTGTCTCTTGGAACATTTTGTAGCTGCTGTCTTTGTCATTTTGTATTTGCAAATTCTAGCTCGACCATTTTAATATGTTGCGTTTGTGCTCGACCACACATGTTGAGCCGACTCAACCACTTTGTTTTGTACTTTGAGATGTGTTGACTTTTGTTTTATTGCTTGAGTGTTGCACTGAGTCGAGATGGTCCCCGTGGCTCCTCCTCAGCTGCACACTGATTGGCGAGGCAGTACACATATGTATATTTTATACATGTGTGTATATGCAGCCATCAGACAAATTTTTCTGTCCCTGCACTTTATATACATACTGTCTACCTTGTGGTATTTACAGTGTATCACTGTGAATATCACAAGCTGTCTAGACACAGATTGATGGTTTTATAATTCAGATCAAGTCAAGAAAAATGATGAGAAACACACCAGAAATCTGAGGCAAATAAAATTCTAAAAACAAAATTTATATTTGCATATATTCAGTATTATTTCTATTGCAGTATACTGTGTGTTTCTGTTTCATGTGTGACAGGTAAACTGGGATGACTGGACTGACTGTGATGACTGGACTGACAATGACTGGACTGAAAGCTGAAGATAAGAAGACAGTGTGTGGTGTCAATGAATGTATGAGTCTGTATATACAAGTGAAAATGGATATATATGAAATGTAACTGAGTGAATGTATATTGAGTGTGAGTGTTGTAAATGAAGAAGTACTCAATGTATGAAGATTGTACTGATATGAAAAGTAACAGTGGAGTGTACAAATAGTGGAGATATAAATTTGTACTGTTTAAATGTTGAAATAAAATATTATATTTAAATAAAATACTGTGTTAATATTTGAATGTCTGTACAGTAGTATTTCACTTAAATATAAATATTATATTCTTGTTTGATGTGAATATAAAACAGTACAGCGACAAACACATTTAAGATAATATATACTTGTTTGTTATCATCAAACAAAAATCATATAATTGTTATATACAACTACGTTATATACAACAATCTCCCCCTTTTGATGATGACAAACAAATAAAAGATTTTGAATATAATAAATGTGTTTGTTCGTGAATAATTGAACTCCCCCTATTTAAATGCTCCCCCTACAACAGAAACTCCCCCTATAACTGTGCATGAGTGAAATGTATGAATAATAATAAATTTTCAAAATTATAAATATTTATAATATATTCACTCATAAATCAAAATCTCAACCCATTCTCCCCCTTTTGTTATCATCAAAAGGATACAGATTTTAAAATACAGATGAAAATTGACTAAAAACATAATTTCAGCTTAAGAGGAAGAACAGTCATCATAAATCTCAATCAGTCAAACAAAAATCATAATATTCTAAGAACAGGTGGCATATTTCACATTGTAGAAAATGACGGATATACGATGAATTTTATAAAAATGAGGAGAGTTATAAAAAATATGAATATTTCCCAATTATTTTCAAAAGAATTTTATAAAATTAAAGCACCAAAAACGGTGATGGATTTGGATTATAATTAAAAATTCAATTTAAGTGAGAAAATCGAATAATCTCAAATCTCAATATCTATCAATCAACAAATCATAATACGTCATAATATTTTCAACACATTTCACAGATTAGAGAGATGGATTGATAGGTTGATTTTTACACACCAAGAAGAATTTCAATTTTATTTCAGTTTTTAGCACATTTTTTTTTATTTATTTATTTAAGAGCACATTGACCACGCATAACCAGAGCTTGGATTTTTAAATGAGGTCAGTCGCAGCTTAAATTATAAGTTGTCTCTTAACCATGCATGACCAGAGCTTGGATTTTTAAATGAGGTTAGAGACACACTTATATATTTATTATATATATTTATCATTTCATCTTTTAAAAAGAAACACTCCTTGGTATAAAACCAATATATGGATGATAGAAAATGTGGTAGGTACAGAAATGGACTGTGAATTAAATTTCTAAATTAATTATATTATGAAATATGACCAACTGTACCGGGATTATTGAAAATTTTCAATTATCACTAATTTTGAATAATAATATAACCACAATTCCATCACAAATATTTTCACTGTTTATTTAAAATGATTTTAAGAAAAATTAAACTCTCCACATTTATATAAAATCATAACGGATGGCAGAAGGATGATAAGTAATGAAGATGGCCGTGAAATAATTGCCAGTTCAAAGATATTATAATAAATATTCAACCATCATGAAAATTTAAATAAAATTCTCCTCTTGTTGTGAAATATACTGCAGTCACAATTCATCGCAATTTCTGAATTATAAATACAGTTTAATTTGGATATTGATTTCAATTTCTGAAAGAATAATCAATAAATAATTTTAAACTTGAAAATCAATTACAAGAGGAATATGCTGATCTATACATGACAAGAGGAAAAAATATATATACAGCAAAAAAAAAATATGCAGCACTTTTAAACTGATACCACATGGTGTCTCTACAAAGTAAAAAAAACAGAACAGATGGATGAAAAAAAAAAACTGATACCAAATGTAGTCTCCCTTATTGAGGAAATTAATTACACCATGATGGACTATCATGTACATCTCAGACCAAAGAAATTTAAACACAAATTCAGCCAGACAAATTTAGCACATTTATTTGTATAAGGTAAAAATATGTGTGGATCTATACAAGGTGAAGATTTGAATCTAAGTACAGATGGGTGAGACAAAAATAAGTGCTTCTGATACCAAATGTTCTCGCTTTCTCGAGGATTTTAATGACACCCCGGTGGCAAACAATGGTACCTCAGTCAACAGAAAAGACTTAATTACAAAGCAAGCAACTCAAGCACACAAATTTCTTTTATCAGAGCACGATAAATCTTTGATACCAAATCAAGCAGTCCAAAAAAATATTTACAAATCAATTTCTTATAATCAGAGCAGCATGATTCCAAAACAAACAATTTTCAAAAACAGTATCAGAGCTGGTTCCTTTTATCAGAGTAGCAAGCAGATTAAATCAAGTAATTCCCAAACCATTTTTCAAATCAATATCAGAGAAAAAATCAAGAATCAGTTCATGTCAGACTTGTCAGGATGATGATCATAACAGACAGTTCATGATTAAGATTAAAATACCGTTTATTTTAAATCATTTGATGGAATATGTAAATATCAGGATTTAATGAATCAATCACACCAGATTTTAAAAATATGATTTGAGATATGTATGAGATTCAATAAATCGATAATTTTAAATGATTTTAAACAAACATATATTTAAATCAAATAATCATGAAATAACAGTGATTTTCAAAACCAAGTTCAAAAAGAACATTTTCAAGAATTTCTCAAAACTATTTCCGACAAGTCCAAGAGAAATTTCAGGTCATTTACATCAAATTTGAAAATATTCATGATCGGGATAATTTATTTGAAATCACATGAATCAATGTAAAGTTTTGGGATATAATGAATCAGTCACACGAGATTGACAATTTCAAAAATAAGAGGTGTGTGATATTCAAAACATCTAGAATTTCAGATGATTTCAAACAAACATATTTCAATATAATGATCATGAATAAAGATGAATTCCAAGATGTATCACTGATACAAGCCAATCTGAAAATCAATGAAATTATCACAACTGATAAATAACAGAGTGTTGTAATGAGTATAATATTTTGAACTTTTCTAAAAATGAATTAGAATAAACTCAGAACAACAAAGGTGTGTGACATTTCATTAAATATTCAGATCTTCAAAAATTTAGAATTCTAGTTAACAGTGTTCAAGATATGATATGAATGCATCAACACTGTTATGAATTCAATAATCAGAAACTAAACTTCAAAAACAATTGTAGATATTTACAAGTTTAAATACAAGATCTGGAAAAGATTAAAATATCAGAATTATATTCAACTAAGGCAAATTTCCAGAAAATATGTATTCTATAATTGGAAGTTAATGAAGCCCAGAAGAAGTTACAGTGATATTGCAGTGATAAAACAAATAGAGAAGAAGAAGAGGGAAGAAATAAACAAGAAAATAAAAACTAAAAATATTTACAAAAGTGAGTTCAGAGATCATACCTGAAATCAGTGTAAACCAGAATCTCTGACTCATCATTCTTGGCCGAGGTACTGTAAAGAATACAGAAATATAGGGCAACTTGAAATCAATCTCTTTTCAGCATAGCAGTTCCTCAGCCTCCTTTGGTACCTAACAGTTTACAGGATCGAGTGGTCTAACAAAATTTGTGAAACCACTCATAGTTTTGTTCAAATCTTTTGGTACCCAAACCTGTTTATATAGCAAACCATTCGAATCTACCTTTGTACCTTTCGGGACCCAAAACTGTTTGAATTTAATTGAAGTCGTTTTATTTTTATTTGGGATCCAAGATTGTTTAAATGGTTTGTTATAAAACAAATTCACATTATGTTTTTGATTCAAAAATCCTTTGGGATTATCAACATTTGAGTTTTCAAAAAGATTCTTTCCAAAGCATTTTGAAGGATTTTTCAAATCATTTGAATTTTGTTTTCCAAAGACATTATTTTTCCCGAAGCCAAGACCAGATTTATTTCCTATAGAAACTTGGTTTTGTAACAGCATATTCAACGATTTTTCCCCATTAGAAAATTTATCCAAAGTTGATTCTAATCGTTGAATTTTGGATTTTAGATCGCTATTTTCTTTTAATAAGTTTGAGCAATTATTTATAGCGATCTTCTGTTCAGCATTGGACTGTTTCAAAACCAAGTTCTCATTTTTGAGCAATTTAATTTTGGCTTGGGATTCAGCAATTTCTGTTTCAAAGAGTTTTTGTTTTTCAAACTCAAATTTCTTGGATTTCTCAATCTCATTTTCCAACTCTTTTAAAATCAAATCGGATTTCAACAAATTCTCCTTCTCAGCAATTTCAAATTTGGAATATATATCATTCTTAAATATTTCAAATTCATTTTGTAAAAAATTGTTCATACTTGATAACTCAATCTTGTTTTCTTTTAAGGTCAGAATTTCTTTTTCAAACTTTTGAATATTTTTATTGAGATGAACAAGATTGGTTTTCAATTTCAAACAATTTTTGCAATCAGAATTTGAATGATTTTTGAAATATTCAAGCTGTGATTCCAAATCATCAATTTTGCTGATCAACTCAGAGTTCATAGATTTCAGAGATTTGTTTTTAGATTGGAGTTTATCAAAAGATTTAGTTAAATCAGTGCACATATAAACCAAATCTTCGTATGTGAGATTTTCAGTTTCAGCATCTGTTGATTCTCCATCGTTTGATCCATCTGTTTCTCCTTTTAAGCACAGATCTGAATTTGAGTTGACATTCTGGGGTTTTGAGCAGTCATCAGTTTTTCCATAGAGCTTGTTGAGAGTTCTCCAGACATCCTGCGCAGTCAAATAATGAGATACATGAATAAACTGTTTGGTACTGAGATAATCAAATATGATATTCATAGCACGAGAATCGAAAACAATGTTTCTATTATCAGACATATCACTCCCATTTATAATAGTATCCCAACATTTGATATTAACAGATTTTAAATAAAATTCTATTTCGGATTTCCAGTTTGAAAAATCTGTTCCATTAAAAATAGTTGGAGATGAGCTGGACTGACTCTCTATCAACTGACAACTAGGAATCACCATTACTCTAGAGTTAACAGAATACCTGGCTTTGATACCACTGTTGGATCTAGAATAACCCTAGAGGGGGGGTGAATAGGGTTTTTGACAGTTTTTAACTGAATTAAAAATCAAACGAGATAAATAAAAATAAACTGATCAAAGAATATAGTAGAAACATAAATGCATAAAATAAATCACACACAGATATACCCAGCTTCGGCAAAAACCTGCCTACTGCTGCATTTCTAAGGTTTCTACTAGGTGATAGAACAGATCCCGCATACAAGACCTTGTACACTCGCAAACCCTGCTCCTATTCTAACCCTACGCTCAAAACCGTAGACTGATCTAAACCCCTAGATCAGATTTCCCGAATTACAAACCCTGTAACTCGTAACTCAGATTTACAGACTCTGAAACTGACAGTCAACACCTTGACTAAATCCCCCTAGATTTTACAGACCTAGAACTGTTCAGAAATGATTTTTCAACACAATTTAAAAAACAACAGAATGTAAAACAAAAATGTAAACCCTAGTTCTTAAAATAAAAATAAAAGAGGAGTTTATATTAAAGGGGTCATCCCCTTTTCTTATTAAAAAAACGGCCGGCCCATTTTCTTTTCTTGCTTCATTCTTCTGCCCGATCCTCTTTTGTTTTCTGGAAGAATAAATGGCGGCTAGGGTTTTGCAACTTCTTCCCCAAATCGAATCGACTGCTTGAAGAATTCTGAAACTCTGATGCTTCACTTTAGTTGATGCTGGTCGATTGATGCTCCTCTCCGATTTGGGCTTTCTCTCCAAATCTCGATCGTTTGCTTCTGGTATCAGATCACTGATGCTTCGAAAAATATGAATGGCTTTGGTACTTTGATTTGGGAGTTGTTGTCTGGCTCGATCGAAAAAACTGTGAGTATTTCTGAAAATTCTTGCTTTGAAAAACTTGTGGGTTGTTTGTTGGTTTCGATCGATACTTGCTAGTGATGAATAGTTGTGTTTATAGGATTTAGAAATCCTTTAATTGAGCTCTGATTTCACTGAATGGCTCGTCTGATTGCGTGGCTGATTTTGTAGTTTCCCTTGCGTTTATTTCTCTTTGTATTGCCTTGGTTAAAAAATCTTGAATGATTCCTGATTGAATCAAAACTGGAAATTCGAATGAAAATGATTCCCTGGCATTAAAAGGCTTTCCTGAAATGCTTTGTGGCACCTTTGAAATTTTCTTTGCGATATTGATGAATTGTTGCCTTGGAAAATCCTTTGTTGATTTAAAACACTTGATTGATTCCAAAACTAGAAAGATTTGGTTCGATTTTTCTGGAAATAAATTGTCCCAAACAAAATTGCTTGTCTTGCCAAAAGTTACCTTACTTGAATTAAAAAAAACTGTCTTGAACAAATTTCTGAAAGCATAATTATCAAAACAGGAAAGAATTGATTTCGACCCCTTATGAAATAATCTCTGATTGATTTCTGTTGCCTTAAAAAAAACTTTGCTCGAGTTTATCCATTAAGCTTTTGCCAAAAACTATTCACTGTGATTTTCTGGAATTCATTGTTGCCAAAATAAATCATACACGCTTGAACCATGCTGTGTCACTGAGCTGCTTTGAATGTCATTGAATTTTGGCAAAAAAATACTTGCCCATTTCAAAACTGATTTCTTGTTTGAACTGAAAAACTTTTGAACTTGCTGTTGCCACCATGTGCTCGACCCTTGCACCATTCATTTGGTCTTCCTTTTTCATACTTGTTGCACTCATGAATTCTGAAACTGATTTTGCACCATTCACTTGAGTTTGATGGCTCCACCATGCATTTGTGTATGTGGTGACCAGACTGAACACCATTGTAGTTGCTGAAATGAACTCTTGTAGCTGAACTTGATCATTTGGACTTGTAGAGCTGCTATGATCCACTATGCTCCATGTTTGCCTCTTTTGACAATGCTGTGCACCTTGTTCTTGCTGGTTTGAGCTTGCATGTGTTTTTCATGCTATTTTGGTCCGTGAACATGCATTGGACTTCCATGTCATTGCTGTGTTTGATTTTGAGTGCTACTTCACCTTTGAACCATTCTGAAAATGCTTGTAGTTTTACCATTGATCATCCTATCACTTGTACATGCATTCAAGTTGCACTATGTATCCATTAGTTGAGCTCGGCCATTCCTGCTTGCTGTTGTGTTCACTGCACTTTAAGATTCTGAAATTTGTGATCTTGTACCACTTTGCATTGTTTTGTCTCTTGGAACATTTTGTAGCTGCTGTCTTTGTCATTTTGTATTTGCAAATTCTAGCTCGACCATTTTAATATGTTGCGTTTGTGCTCGACCACACATGTTGAGCCGACTCGACCACTTTGTTTTGTACTTTGAGATGTGTTGACTTTTGTTTTATTGCTTGAGTGTTGCACTGAGTCGAGATGGTCCCCGTGGCTCCTCCTCAGCTGCACACTGATTGGCGAGGCAGTACACATATGTATATTTTATACATGTGTGTATATGCAGCCATCAGACAAATTTTTCTGTCCCTGCACTTTATATACATACTGTCTACCTTGTGGTATTTACAGTGTATCACTGTGAATATCACAAGCTGTCTAGACACAGATTGATGGTTTTATAATTCAGATCAAGTCAAGAAAAATGATGAGAAACACACCAGAAATCTGAGGCAAATAAAATTCTAAAAACAAAATTTATATTTGCATATATTCAGTATTATTTCTATTGCAGTATACTGTGTGTTTCTGTTTCATGTGTGACAGGTAAACTGGGATGATTGGACTGACTGTGATGACTGGACTGACAATGACTGGACTGAAAGCTGAAGATAAGAAGACAGTGTGTGGTGTCAATGAATGTATGAGTCTGTATATACAAGTGAAAATGGATATATATGAAATGTAACTGAGTGAATGTATATTGAGTGTGAGTGTTGTAAATGAAGAAGTACTCAATGTATGAAGATTGTACTGATATGAAAAGTAACAGTGGAGTGTACAAATAGTGGAGATATAAATTTGTACTGTTTAAATGTTGAAATAAAATATTATATTTAAATAAAATACTGTGTTAATATTTGAATGTCTGTACAGTAGTATTTCACTTAAATATAAATATTATATTCTTGTTTGATGTGAATATAAAACAGTACAGCGACAAACACATTTAAGATAATATATACTTGTTTGTTATCATCAAACAAAAATCATATAATTGTTATATACAACTACGTTATATACAACACATTCCACTCAGACGACCAACAATTAAAGTATCCAATGATAGTCCGGGGCACCTAGATCTAAGATCCATTGTTGCTCCAAGGGCTATCGTCACCTATGTGAATATCCAGGGCCATCATCACCTGGTGGACATCGCAAAAGCACCTCCATTCTATCAGTATGTATCGGAACCTATAGACATTATGAATTCCTTAGAATATTTTTTTCTGCAACAGCGTCCATCTTGGATTGCCTTTGTAGCCTTTTTGAAGCTATCATAGTTTAAGGATCATTCTACGCCGATCTTCGGTCATAGAATATCAACATCACCGGAACTCTCTTCCAACAACCCTATCATTTCAACTCAAAGTCCCTCACTTAGCATATTAGGTAAAACAAACATCCATCATAGAAACCTCACTTCCCATCATGGAGTCATCGTCGCTGAATAATGTATCATTGCGTTGAACCACCTTACAGCAACACCACTGGTCGAGGAGCCACAATCTCGAACGAACCATCATTTCATGGTACAAGAAACTGCATTATCATCCACTTTAAATTGGCTGTAATGACCATCAACAATAGCTTTCAGTATCAACCACTCTATCATAGTCGATAACGATCATTTTGATCATGTATGAAACCAAAAATTGATTAAATATACATCAAGTGAAAACATCTGATGTTCATCTCAAAATTCAAGGTTGTCATCGAGTCCATCCTGCATCTTCAGATCAATCACTAAGCTCTATTGTTGCTTCATCATCTAATCTATCGCAATCCACCGCTTAACCTCAATGTTTCTCCATCATTGATGCCATTTGTGTTCTCTAAAGGTTTTTTGCGTATTTATCTCATTCGATCGAGTTAATCATCTTCGTGCACTCAATCAATATGCCCCAAGTTGTGTGTTTGATCGATAAACACCCAAACTCTAGAAAATGATATTTCCTCTAGATCACTTACAAGTAGTATTTTTAACTAAAATAAGCAAACAATTCAACCATGCTATCAATAATCATACAAATTCCTAAATTAGCATACAAACATCCACAATAATATCAACACAGAAAGTGGAAACTATCTAGTGAAATCAAAGTAAATTAAGTGCCAAAATAGCGTAAATGTTGCAGTATGATCAAAACAACATGCAATAGCATGTAAATAGGTAAAATATAATATTTAGGTTAAAACTGCTTAAATCACTTTTATTTTTATTGTATTAATTACTAGGTTCAACTATCTTATAAACTTAGTTTTATAATTAGAAATCACTTCAAAACATCAATTATATATTATGCAAACAATTAAAGTTCAATGAAAGACAATAACACTCACCTTATTCAAATCAACCCAAACCGTCTTTAAAACATAGAACTTGCCATTATGAGTCCAATGCAAGAAACAACGTCCAAAAGAACATCATATGCAAAAGTTATCTCAAATATAAGATCGATGATTATTTAAATAAATATACCAACTTAAAGCATAATTAATCACTAACTAATTAGCTAAATTAGTGATAATCTCTACTCCAAAATGGACAAACCCATTCATGTGTACACGACTTCAGTAGTCCTATTGGCTCCCCTTTCTCTCTCCTCAATTTCTTGGTAGTTACATGGCGATTTCACAAAGTGTTGACTTCATTGCTTCACATTACACGAGTGCAACACCACGGAAATGTTTTCTTCATGACCACACCACTCTAATGAAACATGTCTTTGTCTTATCTGCAGTGTAGACCTTGACCTAAAAAGTCACACTCTTATAGACTTAGCTAAACTTGAATTCTAGGGATTGGAAACATGCAAAACATCGATAAAAAATGATTATGATCTCTGACTTGCTGGTGGTTGCCTTGATCGTTAACAATGTCAAACTCTACTTTTAGCCCCGAATACTCCTCTGGCCATAGGATTTGTGCCACTCGAAACTAGTATAGTCTTAAAAAGCTTGTAATTGTAATTTTAACAAACCAAACTTCTTGATTTTTAGTGAGATATGGAAGGAGATTTTGATTTTTGAATGTGATGAGGAGGATGCAACGTTATTCTCAACGCAACATTAAAGGATGAATCTATTTACACCCCTATTTCTACCTTTCTTACCATATTGTTTAAATAGAAAACATTACAGCCCTCTCTTTGATTTTCCCACCTCAAAAGATACCAAAACTGCCTTTTATTTTATTTTTTCACAAACAAATACCTTTACATTAAAAATTGAAATTTGTATTTTATATTTATTTATTCTCACACATTTTACAATCTATAAAAAAGTAACATTTCAACTTAATTTAAAAAAATGTTAGGAACTGAGATGTTGATAATGAAGGTTTTGATGACAACAATGTTGTTTTAATTATTATTGTAAAATATATACTAACACTGTTACCTAGAATATATATATAGGAAATTTATGCAAGTAATGATTGTTGAAGACTATATAATTTAAAGAATCAAAATTTCGAATTAGAAGAGTACAAGATACAAGATGCTAATGCGAAAAATGGCACTAACACCCCAAGGTGTAATTCAACACTTCACAAAAATTTAAGATCTAGAAAAGTGGTAGCTACAAACACAAAAAACAAGTAAAAAGAGAGATTTATAGTGAGTCGGCCTAGATCTGGCCTACGCCTACTTTGAAGAGAGATTTCATTATCATCTTCAATGTTACAAGGTACACAATTTCTATAACTTTGCTCATTTTTTCACTTTACAAAAATTCTCTCCTATTTCGTCTTTTTAATCTCTCGATTCACTCAATTTCACCATGGAAATGATTAGATCTCTTCGATTGCGATGATTGTTGGAGTAGATCTTCAACAATTAAGCATTTAGATGATCTTTGACTATTTCATGATGATTGAGATGTTGAATCTAAGCTTCGAAGAGGTCTAATGGAGGTTAGAATGGTTTGGAGTTGCCGAGAAATGGGAATGACAACACATCGTGGTTGGAGAAATTCGCCCCCTCCATGTTGGAATGAATGAAGTATTTATAGGTGTAGTTATGAAGTGGAGTGGCGAAGTTGTAATTTAGTGAATGCAGGGTCCCGAGTCGTTGAACAACTTGACTGAAGTTCATGCGGACCCCCTTTATTGATTTTAACAACCTGGCTACAATATATACACCCTACGACCTGATATTATGCCATGCCATATCCCTCTCGTATATTTGCCATGTGTCTTGCATTACTTTCATTTTATAACTAATATACGAACAATTAGTCTCCATGCTATGCGTGTAACTCATTTATTTAATTCATGTCGTTACACTGTAATGTGCACGCTCTATGCATGCAAACCTAAATTGGGTGGCTACCCCTTGCACAAGTGCATCAGCTCGTTTCCACGTGGTCTCGTCTTTAGCTGTTAAAGCATCTGAACGATCAATATAAGGAGGCATCTCTGATCGATGATGCAAGAATGTCACCGACCCATACAGCTTGTATAGTCACGCATGGAGCGACCTAACATTTTGGAGTGGTCTGAATACTATGAACGACCTGCTTGGCTCTTAACGACCTGATTTATATGGTCCATTCACACGACCTACTACTAGTTGCTTCACACTATCCATCTACTCTTGCCATGCATGTGGCCTTATATTTTACGACATGGTATCCTTTTTTGGAACGAACTACAGAATTTAAACAAACTGACGGTCCATGTTGCTTTAAACAATAGGTCATATGCCATGTCATTCCGTGTATATAGATCGTGCCCAATCCATATAGCATTATGTACGATTTATACAACCATGTTCTTTAGTACATGATCTACTGCTAACGCGTGCACTTTGTATATAATATAAACACTCCATATTCATGGTCGAAGAGAACGATATGTGCAATATTATAAATGCTGAACAACCCATCATTCTACTGTTCAAGCAACATTTCGGAACTGCATTTTTATGGGGTTAACACTTGCCCCTTGAAGCTTGTGTTTTATGAATGAAATACGAGCTTTGAAATGAATTTTTTTAACACATCTTGCTTTAGCACATATATGTTAATGGTTCGGTAATAGCTGGTTTGAAGACAAACTGTTCTCGTGGGATAGCATAAGAAAATTGCATTGGGCCGTAACTATCCCATTCTATGGGTCGCAGAGGCCCGTTTTAAAATCACTTAATTGGATCCGTCACTTTTTCTCTTTATCCCACTTACTGAAGAAACCATTTTAATGGAGGCCACAGTCTTCTGAAAGATTTTTCGACTACGGCCTATTACTTCTCCATCGATCAATCTTGATGCAGATTAGATCTTCAACGCAGTCGCCAATCACCGGACATCGGAGATTCTAAGCTTCCAATTCAAACCCAAACACTGATCAAAACCCGCTCGATTTGAAGTTCGACATGAGCCTTTCCCTTTCAGATCTGAAGCCCCATTGCCGTGTCGATTTTTAATTACATCGAATTGATTTGAGGCTTTCATTTCTTAGATTTGCTTCACATCGAATTGCTATAGGCGATGATTCCCAGGTTGGCAAGTTAAGTTTTGCAATGATCGATGAGTTACTTTGCTGGCTATTCCCAATTTATTGGAAAATTAAGGCTTGGGATAATCACATTCAATATCGATTCTTGTATACTATGTATTCTCAGTTGGCTTCGACAGTGTGTTTAAACAGAGTTGGCCCTTTGGAAATTCACAATATTGAAAATTGGATGTGATCGGGTGATGTTTCGGCAGATCCGCGGCTTGCAATGTTGTACAGCAACTTGCATTTTTTTCAATAATCAATGTTTTAAATTTCAAAAATGCTAAATGGACCGAAACAATTTACGTCAAATTGTGCGAATGTAAGATAAATAGGTAGGACTCCTCATGAGTTGCGCCTCAAAAATAAGGGGTGGAACCCATCTTTTTCTCTCTATTTCGCAGATTTTTACAAAAAAGCTTCGGTCTACGTAGCATTGTTCTTTAAATTTATGTATAATTATCCTTAATTTGGCAGGTTTTTTCAAAGGATTGTACTTTGAAATTCTTTCTGACAATTTTGGCGTACAAACTTTGGCTGATTGCTGAATTGTGATGTTGTTAAGCATTTGAGATTTGCACTTCAGTACTGTATGCTCGAACTAATTTAATCTTGTTGATGCACGTATTTTGCTTTGTTAACTTCCTTTGTGTTAGAACCCGGATTTAATTACGCTTGGTCTATTTTGTGAATTCAACCTTGTGCTTCAATAGAACGGGTTTGGTATATAATAATGCTCCGGGTTTATAAATTTGTATTGACCAGATAATTTTGTCTATGAAGTCTGAAATGATGCCTTTTGCCATCCGAGCTTGTACTTCACTTTTGAATTTGGTTTACATCCGAATTTCTGCTATGTATTTGACGTTGAATCAAATCGGTTGAACATGAATTTGACAAGCTAGCATTTGTAGCAATCGAATTTTGAACGCGATTTGTCCTACAACAAACTGAATTTAGCACACAAAATTCTTTGTCGACCACGCACAGACTTGCTTTTTGAACTGTTTTTCGAATTGTTGATTTGTTGAAATGTGTCTGGAATCAAATTTGGCAAAACTTTTCCTGTTGTGTTGAGATGCATTCATAGCTTTTTGTATGCTTTGGCAAATTATGCTTTGAACTCATGTGTGATGATCTATGCGTTTTGCCGAACTTCTTTTCAATTATTGCACACACTGATTTTTAATTTGGGATGTTGATCGATTTTAGTTCGATGATGGCCCGCACCTTCATGTCAATGCACAATCCAAGTTTTGGCTTAGTGAGCGATCCAAAGCTTTGGTTCGGTGAACGCGTTGAGCCTTTGGGTCGTTTAAATGACCTAGGAATTTGGGTCGTTGGACGCGCTGAACTTTCGGGTCGTTCAACCGACCTGAGACTTCGAGTCGTTAGACGTCCTGAGTCCTTAGGTCGTTTGAACGACCTGAGTTGTTTAGCGTGCTTACTCGACCCATTGACTCTGAGTGATCCAAGTTCTCGACTTAATATTTGAACTCATATGCTTCATGCCACCTGTTCTGTAATCAAAACAAGCATTTGCACATTTTTGGACTTTATACTTCGTTATCGACCATCCACATCGGCAACGGATTAGTTAAGCATTAAATATTTAACTACAGTGAATTTCATGACATGGCCTGAATGACATGCCCATAAAGAGCCATTTTGTTCAACTGTTTATTATTCGTCAAACGTTGTCTGCATGGATGCGACCTTCTAATCCGAGTTTGCAACGACGCTTGAAATTTGCTATATATATATATATATATATATATATATATCATGGTATGAGGTTCCGGCCGGAACCACGAGATTCCGACCATCTCGGATCGGTTCCGGCCGGCGCCGGGACGGGATTAGGGCAAAATCCCGTCCCGGTCAGAACAGACTTTAGAAAAAAAAAATCGGACATTCAGCTGCGGAAAGAGAAAGAGAACAAACAAACAAAAACACAAAGCATTATCGGCAAAACTGAAACCCTAATTTTCCAAAGGCAGAGCAATTTCCAGCACCACAGCTCTAATTTTTTCTTCGATCATTTACATCGAGACCACCGCAGCTAAAGAAGGTTTGTTTCTTCGATCTTCCATTTTTTTATTTTTTTTCAATTTGAAGTTTCCGCCTTTTTTTATTTTCCCTCTCGTTTGATTTGTTCTGTGCGAGATGAGATACTCGATGGAGGAAAGGAAAAGTTCATAGGCTTGCTTTGTTTGTTTGTTTAAGAAATGAAATATCTGCTGTATTTGTTTATTGGTTCCGCCAAATGGGACCATATGAGTTGTCAGTATGTAATAAATTATTAATGCAAACCAATTGTTAAGCCAAACAAAGGCTTACTGGTAACGTCATATGACTCAAATGCCCATACAATTTGTTTCCAGTCCATGATTTCACAAATATATTTTTGTAAACTATATTTCTACATGAATTAGCAACATTTATCATTAACTTTTTCAAAAAAAATATAAAATTTTGATTTTTGGACCGAAACCGAAACAAAAACCGAAACCGTCGAAACCACCGAAACCGTCCGAAACTAGTAAATTTTCAAATGACCGAAACCGAAACCGAGTTTTCGAACCTTGATATATATATATCGACTACAAATTTCAAGATTTGATTTTTTAATGACTTGTGTAATATTGTACGACAGTTCATGTTTTATGAAACGTGTACCTGTACTTTATTGGAAAATGAAGTTCCATATGCAGAGTGAATACCAGACAGAAAACAAGCTATCGTTCTGGAGAGGAGATCACTTCTGCTTAGATTGGAACTTTAATTTGAAATTCTAAGGCTAGGGCGACTACAGAGTTCCTGAATTGTCAATGAAACAATCCTTGGATATTCCCCATCTTCTTGACAGCCCACTAGAGAGATGTCACACTGTTCTAAATCAATATGTTTTTAATCAAGCGTGCATTCAGTTTGACATTCCTGAGTTTGATGCAAAATTGCCGAGGGAAGAGGAATTGGCTAATTGTCCGCCTTGCGACTTTGTTGCAGTAGCTTCGTGGTACTGTTGTCTCTTCCAACAATATTTGACACCATGGATCATCCCTGGCTACATAAAACTTTAAATCTCAACTTCACAGTGGCTTGCCCTAATGCATGACTATTGCTCAATCTTTTCTTTATATCTCATATTGACACCATTGATGGATATTAGATTCAATTCCTTGGGAAGCATTATTGCTTTTTTGGATTCGAACTATGTTGTATTTGCACAGTCCCCTTTTAAGCATCGCTTCTCTTCAAATTTGCAGCAAAATATCATCGAGTTCTTTGAATTATGTACGATTGGAGCTTTGCACATGAGAAAGCTTTTGCATTGAGAGATTCTGATTAGGTTTCCAAGGTTGATCTTCATCGGTGTATTGAGTTTTATTGACACATCGAGCGTATCGATTTTATCAAATTTTTCCAAAATCCTCATTTTTTGAAGGGGAAGTTATTTTTTTACCTAGCTTTTCCAAGGCAAGATTCCATGTTTATTGCACTCCATCTCACTTATTTCCAAGTGTATTGGCTTCTTTGACGAGTGCTAATTAGTTTTGGCTTATTATGATGTCATGATGAACCCGTGGTATGTTTTTGCGAGTATTATCCAATCCTAATGTGGTTGTGTTGCCCCCATACCATGGGTCGGCACAAGCTGCAAAAGCTAGATGTGATCAGCTTGCCGAGTTTCCTTGATTGTGGTTAACGTGCTAGAAGCTTCAACTTTGTCAGCAACAGAATTGTAAACTTGCCAAAATGTGTGAAGCCTCTGAGCTTGTCAACACAATAGGAATCCCAACTTTACTGTCTGGTTTAGTGCTTCTACTTTGGAGAAATTTTATATCTTTGTGCCCCCGCTCGGTGAGGACTTTGATTCTTATGCCCCCGCTTAGGGAGGAATTTGAATTCTATGCCCCCGCTTGGGAAGGACTTTGGCTTTCATTCCCCCGCTTGGGGAGGTCTTTGAATTATTTTCCCCACTTGGGGAGAACTTTGAATTCTGTGCCCCCACTTGGGGAGGTCATTGGATTTTATGCCCCTGCTTGGGGAGGTCTTCGGATTTAATGCCTCCGCTTGGGGAGGTCTTTTATTTTGTGCCCCCGTTTGGGGAGGACTTTGGATTTTGTGCCCCTTCTTGGGGAGGTCTTTGAATTTCATGCCCCCACTTGGGGAGGTCTTTGGTTTTGTTCCCTTGTATAGGGAGGTCTTTAAATTTAATGCCCTCACTTGGGGAGGACTTTAGATTCGATCCCATGCTTAGGGAGGTCTTTGAATTTTCTTCCCTCACTTAGAGAGGTCTTTCTATTGTTGTATCGTTCCACGGGGAAAGCGACATTTCCTTCACCGGATGCTTGACTTGGCAAGGTATCTCAGTTAAGGAGTTAGGGCCTTGGACCTCTCACTCGGAGAGGTGCCCCTTCTGTGAAACTTACAACCCTTGTGTTCATTTGTCATGGCGCTTGTTCTTCTTTGACTCTTCGCAACTCTTTCCATTCATTTTCCAAGGCGGTGCTCTTTATCTTTGCATTTGTGCATATTGATGTTTACAACACTCAGTGCTTGAACTAGTGTTGTTAGGATCGTGATGTCTTGTCGGATTTTAAAGAAACAGGCGCTCATCGGATAGCCTGCAATATAAAATCATCTTTAAGAAAATTTTGAATTAACAAAAATTTTGCAAATAAGAGATTGATTCAGGCAAGCATGTTCTTATTCATAGAGCTAATGTTCAGTACAATGCTTGTAAAATATTACAGACTTTTTACAAGAAATTTTGAACATAGCACTAAGTAAAGTTGAGACGAAGATGATTATTATTCCAAGCTTTTGGAGTTGGAGTGCAGTCAACGGCACTGGCCTCACATTAGTCTGCGCTGGAGCTCTACTACTTGGACCAGTTTGATTAGCGGGTGCAGCTTGCCCCTGAAGAGTTGGAGCAAAGTTTGAGGCTTGAAGATTCTTCGCATACTACTGCATCCTGTTCTGTCTGATCAACTCCTCGATCAAGTTCTTCAAGTGTTTGCATTCATTAGCATCATGCCCAGGTTGATTGTGAAAGCGACAGAATTTTCCAGAATTTGCAGCTATCTTTGAAATATTCAACGATGGTGGTCTTGGATAATATTCTGCATCTTTGGTAGCAAAAAAAATGTTCTCCTAGGTATCATTCAGAGGGGTCAATTCAGCGGATGTGAAGAAGCGAGGCCTCTTGGCATCTCGGTTATCTTTCCCATCATTTCCTCTTTTGACCTCCAAGATTCTTCTGATTGGCTTGAAGTCCATTAGCCTTCCTCTCTGTCGCAGCAATACTTCCAGCAACATCAGGGTCATCCTCTACACTAATGAACTCTTTTGCTTTTATATAGAACCTCTCCAGGGTATTTGGCTTCTTCATTTTTATCCACCTTTCGAACTGTGACTTCTTGTCTATTGCCCGGTTTAGTGCCATTAAGATTAACCAAGGTTATGGGTTTGCCACCTCTACTGCAGCAACATTAAATCAAGTAAGAAAGGTCTTAACTGATTCTCCTGATTTATGTTCTATGTCATTCAGTAACATTACATCTTTGACCTTTGTGGTCTGCAGCCTGAACTGTTCCTTGAATCTCTTTGCCAAGTCGGAAAAATTGTCCATGGATTTTGGTGGTAATTTGGTGTACCAGAGTGATGCCACTCCCTCTAAATAGATATGGAGTATAAGCTTTTAATCTCATTTGTAGTTCGTGTGCCAGTCATGTATTGACCGTATTTGTATAAGAACAAATTAGGATCACCAGTCCCACCATAAGCTGAAATCGTTGGTGGAGTAAACCTTTTCGGGAACTTGGCCTTAACAATTCTTTTAGTGAGCGGAGCCTTACTAGGAGAAAATTCCCACTCTTTCTCATCATCATTTCTTTCCATGTTTTCCTTAATAATCTTTCGGATCATTTCCGAAATACGTTCTTCCTCATCGTGTCGATCCACGGAGCAGGCACCATCTCCTTTGCCGGATGTATGCCTGAGCAAACGATCTCGGTTTGGGGGTCATGTGCCTCCCTCATGGGAAGTTTCCCCTTTAGTGGAATTAATCACTTTTTGAGAAGGACCTCTTTCGGAATGGTTCCTAGTAGGAGGTTTGGATTCTTTGTCATCAGCGTTATCTGAATCATCAACCTCTTGAATGGAGCAATCATGACTGGGATTTGAGGAAGAGGAGTTGGCATTTTCTGCAAGGTTGACATTGGCGTTCGCCTTTACCGCATTGGCTTAACAGTAAAGAGAGCTTCCAATTTAGCCATCATAGCTTTATTTGAGTTGTCGATTTGCTGAGTCAAACTGGCAACGACTTCGTTAATGACTTATTTCAATTCATTCCTACTTACACCAATTCCTGCTCCTGGATAATGGCCAACTTTATGAAGATTAGTTTGCAGAGTTACAAGATCAATAGTAACATCGTTTGAGCTCTAAGCTCTCAAAGACTTATTAGTCTT
>JASFAX010003598.1:0-42020 GCA_030737875.1 Allium sativum
ATTTCACCGATGCGTATCGCTTCCTGCTGTTCGCCACCTGCCTGCTGGACACAGATGCTTCGGGCCTGGAATGTGTGATGGAGCAATCATCGGCACCGGCTCCGGAACCCCGGGTTGCCAGCACTGTGCAGGCTTGATCCGCTGCGGGGCCGTGCCCGGGCCGGACTGTCGCCGGCGCGGTGCCGCTGATCGGCCAGGCCTGATCAACCGCACCTGGCCTGTGACGCGAGATGAATGGGGATCTGCCCGTCCGCTAGCCGCATGCAGCCTGCCTCCTCTATAGTCAGCCGAGCGCGACAGGCGTGGTGCCTGTCCGGCAACTACAGGGAGTGGGTTCATGGGTCTGGTACAAGCGGTGAAGGGTGCAGTCGGCGGTGTGCTGGCCGACCAGTGGAAGGACTTCTACACCGTGCCGACCGGCCTGCCGTCCACGGCAGCCCTGTTCGCGGCGGTGCCGCAGGGCACCAATGCCGGGCGCGGTTCGAACACCAGCGGCTCCTCCAACATCATCAGCAACGGTTCGAAGATCGTCGTACCCGAGGGCTACGGCCTGCTGCTGTTGCAGGATGGCGCGATCACTGCCTTCGTGGCCGAGCCGGGTGGCTACGAGTGGCGCTCGGATGATCTGAACTCGCAGTCGATCTTCGCCGGCGACGGCCTGGTCAGCACCTTCATCAAGCAGAGCTGGGAGCGCTTCAAGTTCGGCGGCCAGCCGGGCTCGCAGCAGGCTGCATTCTTCGTTTCGCTGAAGGAACTGCCGGACAACCGCTTCGGCACCCAGTCGGAAATCTACTGGGACGACGGTTTCCTCAACACCCAGGTCGGCGCGGTCACCCGTGGTTCGTACACGTTGAAGATCGTCGACCCGATCCTTTTCGTGAAGAACTTCGTGCCGGCCAGCTACCTGCGACCGGGCCAGGTGTTCGACTTCACCGATCTGGACAACGCCGCTGCCAGCCAGCTATTCAATGAAGTGGTGGGTTCGCTGGCGCCGGCGTTCAGCCTGTACACCAACGATCCGGGCAAGGGCAACCGCATCACCAAGCTGCAGCAGGATTCGCTGGGCTTTGCGCAGAGCCTGTCGGCCGCCGTCGAACAGGGCTACCAGTGGAAGTCCGATCGTGGCCTGGCCATCGTCAAGACCGCCATCGTCTCGATCGAATACGACGCCAACACCCGCGAGCTGCTGAAGACCGTGCAGCGCGCCGATGCGCTGTCCGGCTCGCGTGGCAATTCCAACCTGCAGGCCAGCGTCGCCCAGGGCATCCAGTCCGCCGGTGAGAACGGCGGTGCCGCCGGGCTTGTCGGCGTGGCATGGCATCGGGCATGTTCGGCGCGGGCAACCTGCAGCAGCCGGCAACCCCGGCCGCCCCTGCCGCCGACGACCCGGTGGCCAAGCTGAAGAAGGCCAAGGAAATGCTCGACCTGGGCCTGATCACCCAGACCGACTACGACGCGCTGAAGGCCAAGGCGCTGGGACTGTAAGAAGACGCAGGACGCGCAACCACCATGTCCGATCCCAGAAACACGCCTCCGCCGCTGCCCGGTTCCGCTTCAGCACCCCCGCCCCTGCCGGCGGCGGTGCTGGACGGCCCCGGTTCGCCGCAGGATGTTCCTCCCCTGCCCGGCAGCTTCCCGCTGGATACCTCCAGGCTGCCTGAGGCCATCCGCAACGAAGTCGAGGCGCCCGACCCGGTCGCCATCGATACCGCTGCGGCCGAACTGAAAGACGGCCTCAACCGCTGCCCCAAGTGCGGCGCCACCGACATACGGCCCAAGCTGGGCACCGATATCCTGGTCTGCCTGTACTGCCGTCACCAATGGCATGGCGCGCGCGTGGAGGAGGAATTCGGGCTGGGCGAGGCCATCGACCAGCTGCGTGGCACCGTCATCGCATCGGGCGCACGCGATATCGACGCCGACACCTCGGCACTGATGACCTTCAAGTGCACCGGTTGCGGCGCCGAAGTCACGGTCAACACCGAAAGCACGATGACCGCACGCTGCCACTGGTGCCGGCATGTGTTCGGCTGTGAACGAACAGATCGCCAACGGCGCGGTGCCCGACGCCGTGCTGCCGTTCCATATCAAGAAGGAGGATGCAGTCGCGCGCATCCGCCAGTTCGTCGACAAGCGCCGGATGTTCGCGCTCAAGGCATTCAAGAACAGTTCACCCCGGAGAACGTGGTGGGCGTGTACCTGCCCTACATGATCGTCGACGGCAATGTCAGCGCAGCGGTGGCTGGCAAGGGTGAGATCAAGACCCGCGAGTACACCCGTGGCACCGAGAAGAACAAGCAGACCTACTACGACGCGGATATCTACCAGGTGGAACGCCAGGTCGATTTCACCGTGGACGACCTGCCGCTGGAATCCTCTGCCGAGCGCGGCAACCTGGACACGCGCGCCAACACCAACAACATCATCAACACGATTCTGCCGTTCGACACCAAGAACGCGGTGAAGTGGAACGCCTCCTACCTGGCCGGGTTCACTTCGGAAAAGCGCAACCTGGACGTCGAAAAGCTGCGGCCGCGCCTGGAAGACCAGCTGCTGTCGATCGCCCGCGCGCAGGTGGAAGGCACGGTGCGCCGTTACGACCGTGGCGTGCGCTGGGAACAGGAGCAACTGGAAGTGCACGGCACCCGCTGGGTGGCCATGTACCTGCCGGTGTGGCTGTATTCGTACCACCAGCCCGGCAAGAACGGCGGCATGCTGCACTACATCGCGGTGAACGGCCGGACCGGTGAAACCATGGGCAGCGTGCCGGTGCAGCAGTGGAAGATGCTGCTGGCGGCGCCTGACCGCAGGTACGATCATCGAAGCCCTCGCAATTGCCTTCCTGGTGGCCAGCACATGAGTGATGACAGTGGTCTTTGGTTGTTGCCGCAGGCCCGGCCGGCGCAACTGCGCTGTACTGGGCGCTGTACCGCTTCTACCGCAATACCGACAAATCGCATTCGTTCGAGCACGAGACCGAGATCGATGCCAAGCCGGTGACCGGCTCGGATCGCCGGATCGATTCGATCTCGGGCACGCAGGAAAAGCGGATCCGCGGCGACAACGTGTATGAGTATCGAAAGCGGGTGGCGCGGGTGAGCAGCGGAGACGATTGAACGCTCCGCCAGCGCTTCGGGGCTGGGACCATCCCAGCCTTCGAAGCAGACCGGAACGTCAGGTGGCCGTACGTCCCGATGCCCTGGATTCAGTCCGGCGCCAGCTCTCCGTTGATCTGCTGCATCACTGAGCGCTTGCCGTCACTGGCAGGCATCGCCCGCACCAGGTTGCGCAGCAGCCGCAGGTCCTGCTGCCGGCCAAGCTCGTCGCTGAGCCGATGCAGCGCCTTGTAACGATGCCCCGAGGCATGCAGCGACCTGCTGTGCGGCACGTGCAGCTGCAGGTCGCAGGCGATATCCAGTTGCATGCGCAGCCTGCGCACGCGTCGTCGCCAGCGGTGGACCGCTGCGGCACTGCCGTCGCGTTTCGCCCGTGCGGCAGCCTTGTCCACGCGGCGCCAGCTACGCTCAAGATTCTGGCGCAGCGGGCCACGCCGCAGCTGATGCCAGGGTTGCACCGCCAACTGCTGCTGCACCGCTGCCAGGACACGCAGGCGGCGGGCGAACCCCGGGTCACGCTGCAGGGTCGCCTGCAGCAGCCCCTCACGACGCAGGACCAGCATCCGGATGACGCCGCTCCATCGAGGATCGGCAACCCGCTCCTGCAGTTGCCGGGCGACCTCGACCACCACATGCGCATCACGGAGGCGGGACAGGCCATCACCCAGGCGCTTCAATCCCAGGTCGGCAGCCTCGACGTCCAGCGCTGCGTGCTGCAGCAGCGCCAACAGGGACCGCAATCGGCGGATGGCCTTGCGCGCGGAATGGATGGCCGGGTGCGGGTCGGATGCCGACGATAGCGCCGCAGCGATCGCGGCACACTCATGCAGCGCTCTCTGGCGAAAGGCCTCGCCGGCTTCTGCTGCGGACATCGATGTTCCCTGCCGGGATGGGAGCCGCAGTGTAGCCTGCTCCCCGTCGAGAACCGGCACCACGCAGCCGTGACGCGGCGCTGCCTAGACTTGCGCCCCTTCGCCCGTGCTGATCCCGCCACGCTGGCGCAGCACCCCTCCTCCCGCTCGAGATCAACGTGACGTCCCTGCCCTCATTTGCCACCCGCGACAGCCGGGCCACCGACAGCGTCAACATGGCACTGGCCGCCGGGGCCATCGTCGGCACCTGGTTCTGGGACGTCCAGGCCGACCAGCTCACGGTCGATGAAGCCCTGGCCCGCGCCTTCGGCCTGGACCCGGCAATGGCGCAGCGCAAACTGCACCTGCAGGACGTACTGGGCGCCGTGCATCCCGATGACCTGCCCGCGCTGTCGGCGGCGATTGAGCAGACCGTGCAGACGGGCGGGCGCTTTGCCACCAGTACCGCGCGCGCGCCACCGATGGCAGCTATCACTGGCTGGAAAGCATCGGCAGGGTCGATATGGACGCCCAGGGCCGCGCGCTGGGTTTCCCGGCGTGCTGATCGACATCGATGAGCGCCTGCGCGTCGAGGCCGAGCGCGACCAGGCGCAGGCGCTGCTGCGCTCGTTCGTGGAGGCGGCACCGGCGTGATGTATGCCAAGGACCGGCAAGGCCGGCTGCTGATCGGCAACCACGGCACCACCGAGCTGATCGGCCTGCCGCCGGGAGAATATATCGGGCGCACCGATGCCGAGCTGTTGGGCGACCCCGCCCAGGCGGCGTCGGTGATGGCGACCGACGAGCGCATCATGTCCAGCGGCAACAGCGAGCAGCTGGAGGAGGAAGTGAGCTTCCCCGATGGTCGCCGGGCCTGGTGGCTGTCGACCAAATCGCCGCTGCGCGACGCCGATGGCGCCGTGATCGGCCTGGTCGGTACGTCGCTGGACATCACCGACCGCAAGGCCGCCGAAGCCGAGCGTCGCGATATCGAAGAACGCTACCGGCTGGCCGCACAGGCCACCAACGATGCCATCTGGGATTGGCGCATCGCCGATGGCCAGGTGATCTGGAACGAAGCGCTGGCCAGCCTGTTCGGCCACACGGAAAAGAACACGACCGCGCAATGGTGGCTGCAGCACATCCACCCCGATGACCGCGCGCGCATCGATCACGGCATCCACGCCGTGATCGACGGGAACGGCAGCGGCTGGACGGACGAGTACCGTTTCCAGCGCGCGGATGGCAGTTATGCGTCGGTGCTGGATCGCGGAACGGTCCTGCGCGACGCCGATGGCACCCCGCTGCGGATGATCGGGGCAATGCTGGATCTCTCCGGTCGGAAGGCCGCCGAAGCGGCGCTGGCCGACAGCGAAGAGCGCCTGCGACTGGCCACCGAAGCAGGCGAGCAAGGGTTCTGGGACGTGGACATGGTGCAGGACGTGCTGATCTGGCCGGCGCGCACCAAGGCCATGTTCGGCATCTCCGCCGGTGCGCCGGTGACCATGGACGACTTCCGTGCCGGACTGCACCCGGACGATCGCGCGGCAACCCTGGCCGCGTTCGCCGCCGCCTGCGATCCCGAGCAACGCAAGACCTATGACGTGGAATACCGCACTGTCGGCAAGGAGGATGGCATCGTCCGCTGGGTCGCCGCCAAGGGCCGCGGCATCTTCGAGTTCGGCAGGTGCGTACGCGTGCTGGGCGTGGCCATCGACATCACCGCAAGGAAGGCCGCCGATGCGCGCCTGCAGGAGCTGAACGGGCAGCTGGAGGCACGTGTGCGGGCCGAGGTCGCCGAGCGCCTGCGGGTGGAAGAGGCGCTTCGGCAGAGCCGCAAGATGGAGGCGGTCGGCCAGCTGACCGGTGGTATCGCCCACGACTTCAACAACATGCTGGCGACGGTGATCGGGCCGCTCGACCTGCTGGCGCTGCGCCTCGGCGACAGCGACGCGCGCGCCAGCCGCTACATTGAAATGGCCCTTGATGGCGCGCAGCGCGCCGCCCAGCTGACCCAGCGCCTGCTTGCGTTCTCGCGCCAGCAACCGCTGCAGCCGGTGGCGATGGATGCCAACCGCCTGGTGGCCGGCATGACCGACCTGCTGGTGCATTCCCTTGGCAGCAGCATCATCCTGGAAACCGCACTCGGCGCGGGCCTGTGGTGGACCCATGCCGACGCCAACCAACTGGAGAACGTGGTCCTGAACCTGGCGGTCAACGCGCGCGATGCGATGCCCTCCGGCGGCCGATTGAAGATCGAGACCCGCAACCAGCGCGTCGACCTCGACACCGCATCGGCGCATGCGGGCGTGCCTGCAGGCGACTACGTCGTGATCGCGGTGACCGACGACGGCAACGGGATGACGCCTGAGGTGATGGCGCGCGCGTTCGATCCGTTCTTCACCACCAAGCAGGTCGGCCAGGGCACCGGGCTCGGGCTGTCGCAGGTGTATGGCTTCGTCCAGCAATCGGCCGGGCATGTGAAACTCGATTCCGCGCCCGGCAAAGGCACGCGGGTACAGGTCTACCTGCCGCGGCTGCTGGCCGACGTCGACATGCCCGCTGCCGCATCGGATGACGGTGCGCTGCCCCTGCACGGTGGGCGCGAGCACATTCTTGTCGTGGACGATGATGCGGGCCGTCCGCGCGTTCTCGGTCGACGCCCTCACTGAACTCGGCTATCGGGTACTGGCCGCAGATGGCGCCGCCAGCGCCTTGGCGCTGCTGCAGGCCCATCCAGAGGTCGCGCTGTTGTTTACCGACGTGGTGATGCCCGAGGTCAATGGACGGCAGCTGGCCGAGCAGGCACGCGCGCGCCATCCGCAGCTGAAGGTGCTGTTCGCCACCGGCAACAGCCGCAACGCACTGGTGGACAACAACGTACTGGATGCGCAGGTTCACCTGATCGGCAAGCCGTTCACCATCGGCGAACTGGCCTCGCGGGTAAGGATCGCGCTGGCCGGCGATCGCTGAAGGCCACCACGCAGGTTGCGCCGCAGCCGGCAGCGGATGAATGCGCGACCGGGTCATGCTTCACCGCGTGCCTACCGCGGCACCGCCATGCTGTCCGGGCATTGAAACCGCCAGCCAGCCTGCCGCAGCCAGCGAGGAACCACGATGAGCCCACCGTCACACCTTCCCCTTTCGCGCCGGGAGCTGCTGAAGTTGAGCGCGGGATCGGCCACCACCATGGCCCTGCCTGCCGTGGTCGCTGCGGCGGAGCCGGACCGGACTGGTGCACGGGCACCGGAACTGATGCAGGTGGACTTCGAGGTCAACGGAACAGCGCGATCGCTGCGGCTGGACACCCGCGTCACCCTGCTCGACGCCCTGCGTGAGCACCTGCACCTGACCGGCAGCAAGAAGGGCTGCGACCACGGCCAGTGCGGTGCCTGCACGGTGCTGGTGGACGGCCGGCGCATCAATGCCTGCCTGACCCTGGCGGTGATGCACCAGGGCGCGAAGATCACCACCATCGAAGGCCTCGGCACGCCAGACCGGCTGCACGCGATGCAGGCGGCCTTCGTCAAGCATGACGGTTTCCAGTGCGGCTACTGCACCCCGGGGCAGATCTGCTCGGCCGTCGCCGTGCTGCAGGAAATCAAGGCCGGCATACCGAGCCACGTCAGCGCCGCGTTGGACGCGCCCAGCGCCTTCACTGCCGAAGAACTGCGCGAGCGCATGAGCGGCAACATCTGCCGGTGCGGTGCCTATTCCAACATCATCGAGGCCATCCAGGACGTCGGGGAGGCCAGCGCATGAGAGCTTTCAGCTACGAGCGCGCCCGCTCTCCCGCCGAGGCGGCAGCGGCAGCGGCGCGTACCCAGGGCGCTCGGTTCATTGCCGGCGGCACCAACCTGCTGGACCTGATGAAGCTGGAGATCGAGACGCCCGCCCACCTGATCGACGTCAACGGGCTGGACCTGGACACCATCGAGCCCACCAGCGAGGGTGGCCTGCGCGTCGGCGCGCTGGTACGCAATACCGATCTGGCGGCCGACCGGCGCATCCGGCGCGACTATGCGGTGCTGACCCGCGCACTGGTGTCCGGCGCATCGGGTCAACTGCGCAACAAGGCCACCACCGCCGGCAACCTGCTGCAACGCACCCGCTGCCCCTATTTCTACGACACCGCACAGCCCTGCAACAAGCGGCTGCCCGGCAGTGGCTGCGGCGCGCGCGAAGGTTTCAGCCGGCAATTGGCCGTGATCGGTGCCAGCGAGCACTGCATCGCCACCCCATCCCAGCGACATGGCGGTGGCGATGATGGCGCTGGATGCATCGGTGGAGACCGTCCGCGCCGACGGATCGCGCCGGAACATCGCGCTGGACGCCCTGTATCGCGCTCCTGGCCGTACGCCGCATATCGACACCGTGCTGGACAAGGGCGAGCTGATCGCCGCCGTGGTCCTGCCGCCGCCCCCGGGTGGCGTGCACGTATACCGGAAGGTGCGCGACCGCGCATCGTATGCGTTCGCCCTGGTGTCGGTGGCGGCGATCCTGCGGCCCGACGGCAGCGGCCGGATCGCCCTTGGCGGTGTCGCCCACAAGCCGTGGCACAGCGCTGCGGCCGATGCAGCCCTGCCGCAGGGCGCCGCCGCCGTGATGTCGGTGCTGCTGCAGGGTGCTGCGCCCACCGCACAGAACGCCTTCAAACTGGCGCTGGCCGAACGCACATTGGCTTCCATCCTGCAGGACGTGAGGGCCGAGGCATGAAATTCGACACCCCCGCAGGGCGCAATCCGATCGATGCGCAGACCGTCGTCGGCAAGCCGCACGATCGCATCGACGGCCCGTTGAAGGTCACCGGCAAGGCCACCTACGCACACGAATGGCATGACGCCACGCCTTCCGCCCCCGCCTATGGCGTGGTGGTCGGCGCGGGCATTGCCACCGGCACCGTGACCCGCATGGAGCTGGAGGCGGCGCGGCGCTCGCCCGGCGTTCTGGCCATCGTCACCGCCGACACCGCCGGGCCGCTGCATCCGGTCAAGCGCAACGCCGCGCCGCTGCTGGGTGGTCCGAAGGTGCACCACTATCACCAGGCGCTGGCGGTGGTGGTGGCCGAAACGTTCGAACAGGCCCGCGCTGCGGCCGGACAGATCCGCATCCGCTATGCCCCGCAGCGCGGCCACTTCGATCTGGCCGACGCCAAGCAGGCCGGCGGTTCCCTGCAGACGCCGGAGCCCGATGCGCGCGTCGGCGATTTCGAGAAGGCCTTCAGCCAAGCGGCGGTTACGCTCGACGCGACCTACCACACCCCGGACCAGTCGCACGCAATGATGGAGCCGCACGCGACGATGGCCGCCTGGGAAGGCGACCAGCTGACGGTGTGGACCTCCAACCAGATGATCGACTGGGGCCGCACCGATCTGGCCCGCACCCTGGGCATTGCCAAGGACAAGGTACGGCTGGTGTCGCCCTACATCGGCGGCGGCTTTGGCGGAAAGCTGTTCCTGCGTTCCGATGCACTGCTGGCCGCGCTCGCCGCACGCGCTGCCAAGCGGCCGGTGAAAGTGGCCCTGCAGCGGCCGCTGATCGCCAACAACACCACGCACCGCCCGGCCACGCTGCAGCGCATCCGGCTGGGCGCAACGCCGGAAGGAAGCCTGACCGCCATCGGTCACGAATCATGGTCGGGCAACCTGCCAGGGGGCTCGCCGGAGGAAGCGGTGCAGCAGACCCGCTTGCTGTATGCGGGGCCCAACCGCTTGGCCGCGTTGCGCCTTGCCACCCTTGACCTGCCCGAAGGCAATGCCATGCGCGCGCCGGGCGAAACGCCGGGACTGATGGCGCTGGAAATCGCCATGGACGAAATGGCCATCAAGCTCGGCCTGGATCCGATCGAATTCCGTATCCGCAACGACACCCAGGTCGACCCGTCCAATCCCGAGCGCCCCTTTTCACAGCGGCAGCTGGTGCAGTGCCTGCGCACGGGCGCCGAACGGTTCGGCTGGCAGCGGCGCAGCGCCACCCCGCGGGCAGTGCGCGATGGACGCTGGCTGGTCGGCATGGGCGTGGCGGCAGGCTTCCGCAACAACCTGGTGATGAAATCCGGCGCACGTGTCCGCCTGGCCGCTGATGGCCAAGTCACCGTGGAAACCGACATGACCGACATCGGCACCGGCAGCTACACCATCATCGGCCAGACCGCCGCGGAAATGCTCGGGGTTCCGTTGCAGCAGGTCACAGTCAAGCTGGGCGATTCCCGTTATCCCGTGGCTGCCGGCTCCGGTGGCCAGTGGGGTGCCAACAGCTCCACCGCGGGCGTCTACGCGCATGCATGGCACTGCGTACGAAGGTGGCACAGGCGCTGGGAATGGATCCGGCGGCAGCGCAGTTCGACGCCGGCAAGGTGACCGCCGGAGGCCACAGCCGCGCCCTTGCCGATGCCGCTCAGGCAGGCGAGCTGGTGGCCGAAGACAGCATCGAGTTCGACACGCTGCAGCAGAAGTACCAGCAGTCCACCTTCGCCGCGCATTTCGTCGAGGTGGGCGTGGATGTGGCCTCGGGCGAAAGCCGGATCCGCCGCATGCTGGCCGTGTGCGCAGCCGGCCGCATCCTCAACCCGAAGACCGCGCGCAGCCAGGTGATCGGCGCGATGACGATGGGCATCGGCGCAGCGCTGTCGGAGGAACTGGTGGTGGATCGGCGGCTGGGGTTCTTCGTCAATCATGACCTGGCCGGCTACGAAGTACCCGTACATGCCGACGTCCCGCACCAGGAGGTGGTGTTCCTCGATGAAAGCGATGCGGTGTCGTCGCCGATGAAGGCCAAGGGCGTTGGCGAGCTGGGCCTGTGCGGCGTAAGCGCGGCAGTGGCCAACGCGGTGTACAACGCGACCGGAATCCGCGTGCGCGACTATCCACTGACCCTGGACAAGCTGCTCGCCGGCCTGCCGGACATCGCATGACCAGTGCGCTCCACCCTGCCCCGTTGGATCTGGATGGCGGCAACCCGCGCCCGGTGCTGCAGGCTGCCGCCGACGCGGCGCGTACCGGCCGTGCGGCTGCATTGGCAGTGGTGCTGCAGACGGAAGGGTCCAGCTACAGCCGCGCGGGCACCTGTGCGCTGTTCGAACCGGGTCGACAGGTGGGCTGGCTGAGCGGCGGCTGCCTGGAACCGGAGCTGGCGCGGCAGGCCGCCAACGCGGTGGATGCCGGGCGCATTGCATGGATGGAGATCGACAGCCGAGACGACGCTGCGCTGTTCTCCGGCAATGCCACCGGATGCGGGGTCGCCAGTGGCTGGCACTGCTTCCGTTGCCGCAGCTCGGCGGCATCGAACAGCTTCTCGATGCGTGGCTGCAAGGGCCGCACACGCTGCACCTGACACTGCAGGCCGACGGACGGCTGGACGCCCGCTGCGCCGGCTTCACCTTCACCCGCACGCTGCCCCCGGCCGCCCCGCAGGCGCTGGACGGCAGCCACCGCTGGCGGCTGCAGTGGCACCGGTCGCCTGTCGTGCACGTGCACGGAGCAGGCCCGGAGGCCACGCTTCTGCTACCCCTGCTGGACCATCTGGGCTGGTGCGCGCATGTTGAAGAACCGCGACCCCGTTGGCGCGAGCACCTGCCCCTTGCCGCTGGTTCGTATTGTTCTTCCGCTGCCGCCGGCGTGGCCGATGCCGCACTCGTGATGCATCACAGTTTCGAGCTCGACCGTGACGCGCTCGAACGGCTGGCAGGCTCGCGCGTACCCTTCATCGGGCTGTTGGGGCCACGCCGTCGCAAGGACGACCTTTTCAGCGTGCTGGATAGCCACACGCGCCGCGCCCTGGAACCGCGCCTGCGCTCACCGATCGGCCTGCCACTGGGCGGTCGTGGTCCCGAGGCGATTGCCTTGAGCATCGCCGCACAGCTGCAGGCATGGCGGCACGGAACGCCCCTGGCCACGCCATGACCGGGCATGCGGCCGTGGTGCTCGCAGCCGGGTGCAGCCAGCGCCTGGGGCAGCCCAAGCAGCTGCTGCGTGCGGGCGGAGAGACGCTGTTGCGACGCAGCGTGCGGCTGGCGCTGGAAACATCGCCAGACACGCTGGTGGTGGTACTGCCCCAGCACCCACGCTTCGAAGAAGAACTGCACGGCCTACCGGCGCAGCGGCTGCGCAATCCCACCCCTGGGCTCGGCATCGGCGGCAGTCTGTCGCTGGCCGCCACCCACGTGCACAGCGCCGCCAGGGTGCTGGTGATGATCTGCGATCAACCGACGCTGCGCGTGGAGCACCTGCGCGCGCTGCTGGGCGCGGCAACCGCTGCACCGTCGGCTGCGCCGCCACGGTACTGGGCGACACCATCGGCGTGCCGGCGGTGGTGCCGGGCACTTGGTTTGCCGGCACAGGACTGCAACCTGCAGACGGGGATTTGGCCGGCGGCTGCGACAGACCGAGGGCATTGCGCGCTGCTCCGGCGCCGGCTGGAATGCGATATCGATACGCCCGAGGACCTGCGCCGCGCGCGCGCGCTCGGCTGGCTGGATCCTGCGTCCGCCTGAGGGCGGCGGCGACAGTTGAACTGGCCCGACCGCGCTGCGCGGGCGCTCGGCATACACGCTGCGCGGACGCTCCGCCGCGCAGGATGGTGCGCCCGCTACCTGCCAGCATTCCCGCACATGGCCGCACCCTCAGGCTCCCGCCTTGTCATCTACGCCGCGCTGGCCGGCAACCTCGCCATCGCCGTTGCCAAGTTCATCGCCGCCGGCCTGTCCGGCAGCTCCGCGATGCTCAGCGAAGGCGTGCATTCGCTGGTCGATACCCTCAACGAGGTGCTGCTGTTGTACGGCCTGCGCCGTGCCGAGAAGGCTCCCGACACCCTGCACCCGTTCGGCTACGGCCGCGAGCTGTACTTCTGGAGTTTCATCGTCGCCCTGCTGGTCTTTGCCGCCGGCGCCGGGGTGTCGGCCTATGAGGGCATCCAGCACATCCGCCAGCCGGAACCGGCCACCAACCACGCCATCAGCTACAGCGTGCTGGGTATCTCCATCGTATTCGAAGGCGCCTCCTGGTGGGTTGCGCTGCGCGAGTTCCGGCGCAGCAAGGGCACCCTGGGCTATTTCGAGGCGTTCCGCCGCAGCAAGGACCCCTCCACCTTCACCGTGTTGCTGGAGGACAGTGCCGCCCTGCTCGGCCTCGGCTTTGCCCTGGTCGGGTTGCTGGCCGCGCAGCTGCTGGAAATGCCGGTACTGGATGGGGTCGCCTCGTTGTGCATTGCCGGGGTGCTGGCGCTGACCGCATTCCTGCTGGCGCGGGAAACCAAGGGCCTGCTGGTGGGCGAACCTGCGCACCCGGCCGTTGCCCAACGCATCATGGCGGTGGCCGTGACCGATCCGGACCTGCGCCGTGCCAATGGCGTGACCACCATGCAGATGGGCCCGGAACAGGTGGTGGCCATGCTCAGCGCCGAATTCGAGGACGACCGCACCACCCCGCAGATCGAAGCCTGCATCACCCGCATCGAGGGTGCGGTGAAGCAGGAGTTCCCGGAACTGGTGGCGCTGTTCGTGAAGCCACAGACGCCGGAAGTCTTCGCCAGGCGGCGCGCGGCGCTGGCTGACCCGGAGTGAATCGATGGCGGCGGCTTCACCCGCTGCACGCCACACTGAAGCAGGCTTGGGAAGCGAGCACTGCCGCAACATGATGGATTGGCTGCCGGATACCTGGATACCGATACCCCGCACCTTCTACCGGCGCCCGTCGACGGTGGTAGCACCGGACCTGCTCAACAAGCTGCTGGTGCGCAGCGACGGCCGTGCAGCGCGTATCGTCGAAGTCGAAGCCTACGCCGGCAGTGAGGATCCGGCTGCGCATTCGTATCGCGGCAGGACCGCACGCAACGCCAGCATGTTTGGCGAGGCCGGGCACCTGTATGTGTATTTCACCTACGGCATGCACTGGGGCAGCAATGTGGTCTGCGGCGAGGTCGGCGAGGGTGTTGCGGTACTGCTGCGCGCGGCAGAGCCAGTGGCCGGACAGGAACGGATGTACCCGCTGCGGCCAGCTGCCCGCCACGATCACGACCTCGCCAGCGGTCCCGGCAAACTGTCGCAGGCGTTCGGCCTGGACCGGCGCGTTGATGGCGCCGATCTGGTCACCGCCAGCCACGGCATCACCCTCGTCGATGACGGCACGCGGCCACCCGACGATCCGGTGGTAGGCCCACGCGTCGGCATCACCCGGGCAGTGGATTTCCCTTGGCGCTGGCATGTTCGCGATCATCGTCACGTTTCAGTGCGCCCTGCCCGCGCCTCAACGCGAAGGAGCCCCCGATGACACCTCTCGACAAACCGCTGCGCCGTGAACTGACCATCGCCGGCCAGGCCTATACGCTGACCCTGGACCCGAGCGGACTGAAGCTGGTCGAGAAGGGACGGCGGAAGGGCCTGGAACTGCGCTGGGAAGACCTCGTCTCCGGTGACGCCGCGTTGGCCAGCGCCCTGCAGGCGTCCCTGCAACAGCCATGAGCCGGCGCATCACGACGGCATCACTGCCGTACGCAGGGCGCTAACAGACCGGGGATTAGCGTGGGCAGCCATGGATGAGGCCACCCGACTTCGCGAAATCGAACGGCTGGACGTGCTGGATACGCCGCCCGAGCCGGTGTTCGATGCCATCGTCGCCGCCGCGCGCGCCGCCACCGGCATGCCCATCGGCCTGGTCTCCATCGTTGCCGAGCACCGGCAATGGTTCAAATCCAGCATCGGCCTGGGCGATGCCAGCGAAACGCCGCGCTCCATCTCGTTCTGTACCTACGCCATCGAACAGGACGCGCTGCTGGAGATTCCGGATGCGCGGCAGGATCCGCGCTTCGCCCACAATCCGCTGGTCACCGCCGGGCCCAGGGTGCGCCACTATGCCGGCATCCCTCTGGCCACTGCCCATGGCGCGCGCATAGGCACGCTGTGCCTGCTCGACACCCTGCCTGGCGTGCTGTCACCGTCGCAACGTGAGCTGATGGTCCATCTTGGCCGGGTTACTACACAGGTGCTGGAGCAGCGCAGTGCGCTGTTGCGGCAGATCGAACAGGCACAGGCGCTGCATCGCGATCTCAAGCGCAGCGAGGACTTCCTGGAACGTACCAACACCGCCGCCAAGGTCGGCGGCTGGGAGCTGGAGCTGGCTACCCGCGAAGTACGCTGGACGCGCGAGACCAAGCAGATCCACGGCGTGCGTTCCAGCTACCAGCCGACATTCGAATCGGCCTTGTCGTTCTATCGTCCGGACAGCCGCAGCATCATCCAGGCGGCGGTGCAGCGCTGCACCGAACAGGGCACGCCGTGGGAAGTGCAGCTGCCGATGACCACCGCCGATGGCCGCAGCATCTGGACCCGCGTGGTGGGCACCCGCCAACAGGTGGAGGGCCTGCCACGGCTGGTCGGTGCCATCCAGGACATTACCGAAGAACGCGCGGTGGTGGACGCGCTGGAAGCCAGCGAAGTGCGTTATCGCCGCCTCTTCCACTACAGCCTGGGCCTGATCTGCACGCACACGCTGGATGGCACCGTGACATCGGTGAATCCGGCAGCCGTGCAGTCGCTGGGCTACCCGGAAAGCGAGATGGTTGGCCGCAGCCTGTGCGAACTGATGCCGCCGGAAAAGCGCGAGGCGTTCAAGGCCTACCTGCGGCGCATCGAAGCCAACCATACCGACGCAGGCGTGATCGAACTGCTCGCCGCCGATGGCACCCGCCGCTACTGGGCCTACAACAACGTACTGGACACCGAGACCCATCCCCCGTTCGTGCTCGGCCACGCCCAGGACGTGACCGCGCTGCGCCTGCAGGAAGAGCGCTTGCGCGAACTGTCGCTGAAGGATCCGCTGACCCAGTGCCACAACCGCCGGTACCTGCATCGGCTCGACGACGTCGCCTCACGGTCGTGGGCCTGCCTGGTGTTCGACCTGGATCACTTCAAACAGGTCAACGACACCCTGGGGCACCGTCGTGGCGACACGGTCCTGGTCGAGTTCGCCGACTTCCTGCGCGCGCCGCTGCAGGCCGATGAGGCGGCAGTGCGGTTGGGCGGCGACGAGTTCCTGGTGGCGCTGATCGAACCGGCAGCCGGACGGCTGGCTGCGCTGGAAGCCTGGTATGCGGGCAACGCCGCGCGCGCTCCCACCGCGTTCTCGATGGGCGCGGCAGTCAACGTCCCCGGCGAACCCGTGGCCGACACCATTCACAAGGCCGACAGCCGGCTGTATCGCACGCGGGCCCGGGTACGTCGCGAGAAGCGTCCGCAAGGAAGCGCGGACTAGCGGGTGACGGTGACCCACGCAGGCGCATGATCGCTGGCCTTCTCCTGCAGCCGCACCCAACGATCGACACCGGCATCCTGAAGCCCTTTGGCAAGCACCGGGTTCAGCAGCAGATGATCGATGCGCAGGCCGCGATCGCGTTCGGCGTGCTGGCGGAAATAGTCCCAGAAGGTGTAGATGCGCTGGTCGCCGTGCACCGTGCGCAGGGCGTCGGTCCACCCTTGGGCCAGCAGCCGCTGGAAGGCATCGCGGACCTCCGGCTGCATGAGCGCATCGCGCCGCCACGAGGCCGGGTCGTACACATCCTCATCGTCTGGAATGACATTGAAATCCCCCAGCAGCAGTGCCGGGTGCGGAAGATCGACCAGGGTGCGCGCATGGCGGATCAACCGCTGCATCCATCGCAGCTTGTAGTCGAACTTCGGCCCCGGCTGGGGATTGCCGTTGGGCAGGTACAGCGCCGCAACCACAACGCCATGCACGGCAGCTTCCAGGTACCGGCTCTGCGTATCGGCCGGTTCGCCGGGCAGGCGGCGCCGGCTTTCGATCGGCATGGCATCGCGGGCCAGTATCGCCACCCCGTTCCAGCGCGCCTCACCCAGCCACAGTGCGCGATACCCTGCCCGCTCCAGCGCGTCGACCGGAAAAGCGGCATCGACCGCCTTCAGCTCCTGCAGTGCCACCACGTCGGGCGCTTCACGCTGCAACCAGGACAGCAGATGCGGCAAGCGCGTGCCGATGCCATTGACGTTGAACGTGGCAATGCGCAGTGTCTTGCGGCGAGCCATCGCGGAAGTACCCGAGCGGCGGGCCTGCAGTATCGGCGAGGCGGCATGCAGGCAGCGTGGAGGACGCCGCACGCACGATCACGGCGTTGCCGGGCCCGTCCCTGGCAGGAAGTTCGCCATCCGCTGCAGCTCGTCCTCCAGCGCATTGCTGAATGCCACGCCCCTTGGTGCCCTGCCGTCGACATAACCGAAGCTGGGCTGCAGCTGCCCATCCTTCGCCGCGACATTGGCCCAGCCGATCACCTGGTCGCGCCACAACAGCGGCAGCGCGTAGTAGCCGAAGCGACGCTTGGCCGCCGGGGTGTAGGCCTCGAACCGGTACACCCAGCCCCAGAGCAGTTCGAACCGTCGCCGATCCCAGGCCACCGGATCGAACGGCGCGAGCAGCCGCACCTGTTCATCGGCCTGGTAGCGCCGCGAACGGGGGTTCTCGTCGGCCGGCCAGTACCAGGTGGTTCCATCGATGCTGCAGCCCGCCAGCTGCTCGCGCGCCAACCGCAGTGCCTGCTGGATCTCCTCCGCCAGATGCGGTGCGCCGTAGCCCAGCAGCCGCGCCAGATAGGTGAGGCTTGCCGAAGGCAGCGGCGCATACTTGCGTACCACCAGATCGATCAGTGCGGTGGCGCGCTGCAGGCGTGCAGCCTTGCCGCCATCGGCCGGTGCATGTGCCGCAACAGCATAGATTCGGGTACCGCTGTCACGACGATGGATGCGCAGCATGCCGCGATAGTGCATGCCATCCAGCAGGTGGGTGCTGGCATTGCTGGTGCCGCCCCAGTAGTTGGTCACCCGGCCATGCGCGAACGCCTGGTCGACTTCGCGCGGATGCACCGCACCCCGCTCCTGCACGAATGCCAGCACCTCGGCCGCCTTGCGCCGCGTGCCCGCGTCCCATGGCCTCCGGGACACCCGGGGATGCATCAGGGAGAGGTGTTCGCGCGGCAGGAAGCCGTAGTTGACGAGGAAGTCTTCCTCGATCGGCAGTCGGCTGTAGCGGCGCTCCAGATCCCCGGCCCGGTAGCCCTTCACCCGGTGCCGCAGGGTCAGGTCCTGGGCGCGTGCGGGCGCACGGATGGGGTCGGCCTGCACGAAGCCCAGCCGACGGATCGCCGTCAGCAGCGTGGTAGGCGTGAACAGCGTGCGGGCTACGGCGTAGCGGCGCAGATCATCGAGGGTCGGCGAGGTCGGCATGGGTCGATTGTAGGACTGCCGGCCGCCCCGCTGCAGGACGTCATCCGCGCAAGGCGCACCGGATCCGCTGGCCCGCCGCTTACAATCTTCCCAGCAGGCCACAGCCAAGGGAATCGCGTGCCACCGTTCAACCTGTTCCAGCGCCTGTCGCAGGCGCCGACCAACCCGCGCACCGACACTGCGCCGCGCACGTTCGACGTGGCCGAGCTGTACGAAGGGCCGGTGCGCCTGCAGGACGACGCAATCGCAGCGCCCCTGCGGCTGGACGAGAAACTGCGCCAGGCCTACTTCTGGATCGTCAACAACGCGATCATCAGCCCGCACTACGACATCGAGTACCACGAAGGCCCCTCCGCCTCGTTCGCGGTGGGTGACACACGGCGGCCGCTGACCCTGCCATCGGCGCAGAGCTATTCCAGTTACGTGCTGCTGCCGCTGCTGACCTTCGCCACCCGCCGCAAGTGCCTGTTCGTGGGTGGGCCAGGGCGCGGCAAGACCGCCAGCGCGATCCTGATGGGCGTCCTGGCCGGCTATCCGGTCCGCGAGGTGCGCCGGGCGATGCAGCACGGGCACCCGCAGATGACCATCGCCGATCTGCTCGGCAACCCCCTGCCCGCCGACCTGGTGGCCGCGCAGGACATGGCGGACATCCGCATTGCCTGGCGGTCGTGGCTGGGCATGCGGGTGAAGATCATCGACGAATACAACCGCATTCCCACCCGCACCCAGAGCGCGCTGCTGACGGTGATGGGCGACAACTACGCCGAGATCCTCAACCACGTCTACGAATGCCCGGAATCGGCGTGGTACCTGACCGCCAACGATGATCGCGGCGGCGGTACCTACCAGGTGATCGAAGCCCTGCGCGACCGCATCGACGTGGTGGTGCAGGCACTGGCATTCAACCCGCGGTCCTGGAAGAGATGCTGCTGCGCATCGAGCAGGACATCCGCCCGGAAGAGGTCGTGCCGCGTGACATCATCTTCAGCGAGGCCGAGGGCGACCAGCTGCTGCAGGAGATCCGCGCGGTCGACGTACCGCAGGACGTGCGCCGCCGCATCGAATTCTTCAGCAGCCAGTTCGAGCTGATGGAAACCGCCGGCGCCCAGTTCGAGTACCTGACCAAGGACACCGTGCGCCTGGCCGGCACCGAATGGGCGCAGGCAACCGCTGCCGACAGCGGCCGCGATCGCATGAAGGACCTGGGTTGCCAGACCCGCAACGGCCTGTCGGTGCGCAACCTGATGACCCTGCTGATGTTCGCCAAGGCCATGGCGTACTTCCGCGGCAGCCCTGCCGTTGCCCTGGAGGATGTGCGCCAGGTACTGCCCTTCGTGCTGAACGACAAGCTGCAACCGGACCTTGATGCTCCCTTCTTCGCCCTGCCGGAGAATGCGCCCTATCGCAGCGATCGGCTCAGCTGGCTGCGCTGGCTGCTCGATGCCTCCAATGCCGAATATGACCGGCTGGATCTGGATCGCGACGATCCGGTGGGCGAGCTGTCGGCACAGTTCCAGCAGGGCCTGGATGGGATGACCGAGACGGAAACGCGCAAGCGCCTGACCCGCATCGAGCGTCTGGTGGACGAACGGGTGAAGGGACGCAAGCTGTACGGCCATCTGTACGACGACCTGCTGAAGCTGAAGTACCTGCACCAGCGCTACACCAACTACCTGCATTGGCTGCGGGCACGCTGATCGTGGTTTCCGCCGTTCTCGCCGAACTGCTGGCCGCGCGCCGTTCCGTGCTGAACCAGGCCGTGGCCGATGCCCGCCACCGCTGGCCCGGCCTGGACATGGCCGCCTTCAGCGCGTTCGTCACCCAGACCATCGACCCCCTCTGCCAGGCCATCCAGCGCCACCAACCGTCGGCAACGCAGAGCACCTGCGAGGCCGCCTTCGAGATCGGTCTGGAGCTGGTGGCGCAGGGCCATGCCGGCCCGAAGGCGCGTCTCCCGTGGGTCGAGCAGGCCTGGCGCTCGCTGGCCCCGGCCCTCGTCCCGTTGCTGGCCCACGCTCCGCGCGAGACCCTCGGCACCATCAGCAATGCGGTGGTGCGGCTGGGCGCCAGTGCGGACATTCGCGTCGCGCAATGGATCGATGCGATGGCCGCGCATGCAGGCGGGTGTACATCCTTGCCGGAACTGCGCGACATCGGAGCGCTCTGCGCCTGGCAGGCGGGGATGGTGCAGCTGCGCCGCCCTGCCCTTGCCCGTATCGATGCCCTGCCCGCGAATACGGTGGCCGCCGTGCTGGGCATCGATGCGGGTGATCTGGCCTCCGTCCGGGTCCAGCTTGAGCAGGACCGCTGGTGGAATCCGCGGCAGGGCAGCGTTGACCTGCGCGGGCATCGTGTCGGCAGCTTCAGCGGCCTGGACGGCGCGTTTCCGGTACCGCCACAGGTTCGTGCAACGACCGAGGGCTTCGTGGTCGAAAGTGCAGGCGGGTACTTCCTGCTGCTCGCCGATGCCTTCGGTGCTGTCCTGCTGCCTGCCAGCGCCGCCGAGTACGCAGCGGGCAGCAGCAGTGGGCCGGCGCCGGATGTGACCGCCCGCTTGGGCGTGCAGTGGATGGCGCCGGCGTTGTCCAAGGACGACCTGTGTGCGGTCTCCGGTGCGTCGGGCATCGCCCTGTTCTCGCCGTGGTCGCACCATGTGCATGTGTTGCCACCCCAATGAGTGCCACGGTCGCTGATCCGCTGCAGCCCTGGCGCGAGGCCTGGCCACAGGCACTGGCCACATGGAGCCGTTTCACCCGGCTGCAGGACCCGAAGCTGTGCCATTCGCGCATGCAGGCGGCTGCCGAGGGCCTGACCGGCAGCTTCGCGGCCATCCGCCTCGCCGACCAGCGCATCGTCATCGACCTGGAAGAAGTACAGCGCCTGCAGCTGCAACCCTACGCGCTGGAGATCCTCGCCCACGAGATCGGCCACCACGTGCTGGCGCCTGCCACCGCCAGCGACCATGCACGGCTGCTGGCGCGCATCCGCCGTGCGCTGCCGACCCTGGAAGCGCATGCACCGATGGTCGCCAACCTCTACACCGACCTGCTCATCAACGATCGCCTGCAGCGCCAGAGCGGGCTGCGCATGGATGCGATCTATCGACGCCTGGCCGCACAACCGGCGCAGGCCAGCTCGCCGGTCTGGCAGCTGTACATGGGCATCTACGAGGAACTGTGGCAGCAGCCACGCGGCACGCTGGGCGGCTCGACCGACGACAGCGCACTGCAGGGCGATGCCTGGCTCGGTGCACGCGTCGTGCGCGTCTACGCCAGCGACTGGATGATCGGCGCTGGCCGCTTCGCCACGCTGCTACTGCCCTGGCTGCTGGAATCACAGCAGGATGCGCGGGTGGATGCCTTGATGGATACCCGGCACGCCGGCCAGGGAAGCCAACCGGTCGGCCTGGGGCAGCTGGAGGACGACGAGTTGGCGCCGGCGCCGCACCCCGCATCCGACCCACGCATCACTGGCGATGAGCGCGGCGGAGACCCACAGCAGAAGAGCGATCTGCCTGCGGATGCGCTCGCTGGGGACCCCGCGCACCCGCCGGGACAGATGCGCGAGCCGTTCGAGTACGGGCAGATCCTGCGCGCGGCCGGCCTGGACCTGGATGACCATCAGATCGCCGTGCGTTACTACCGCGAGCGCGCGCTGCCACACCTGATCCGCTACCCGTCGCGGCCGCAGCCGCAGGCCCTGGAGCCGCTGCCGGAGGGGCTGCAGCCCTGGGAAGCCGGCGATGCACTGGACGCAGTGGACTGGCTGCAATCGGTGCTGCAGTCCCCCCATGTGATTCCCGGGCTGACGACGGTACAGCGTGTACACGGGCTGGCACCCGGCCGTGAACCCGCTGCCGAACCGGTGGACCTGGATCTGTACGTTGACAGTTCCGGTTCGATGCCCAACCCGCAGGCATGGACCTCGTTCCTGACGCTGGCCGGCGCCATCATCGCGCTGTCGGCGCTGCGCGTGGGTGCACGCGTGCAGGCCACGCTGTGGAGCGGCACCGGGCAGCACCTGCACACCGACGGCTTCGTGCGTTCGGAAGACGACATCCTCAAGGTGCTTACCGGCTACTTCGGTGGCGCCACCGCGTTTCCGATCCACCGGTTGCGTGACACCTACGCCGAGCGTCCGCCGCATGCACGGGCGGTGCATATCCTGCACATCTCCGACGACGGCATCACCACGATGTTCGACAAGGATGAGCGCGGCAACAGCGGCTGGGACGTGGCCGCCAGAGCGCTGCGTGTGGCCGGCGGTGGCGGCACCATGGCGCTGAACCTGTTCAGCCCGCTGCCGTCCCGCATCGCCGATGTCGGCAGCGCGGGATGGACCGGCGATCTGCTGCGCGCACGCGACGCGGGATGGAACATCCATGTGGTGCGTGACATGGCCGACCTGCTGCAGTTCGCGCGCGCCTTCAGCCAGCAGCACTACGGCCCTGCCGGCATGCGAGTGCAGCGATGATCGTGCTCTGCCTTGCGCCCGCGCGCCTCTGACGATTGCCCTTCCACCCAGGTATTTGCCAAGTCTGGAACCTGACCATGCTCTCCGGCCCCTCCCTTGACGTTCTGCTGCGGCGCCTGCTGGACATGCCGCCCGATTTCCTCGAGCCACCGCGCCGCGTCGGCAGCGGTCGGCTGCACGTCGCGGCGGTGGTGGGCGATGTGTTCGCCGCACGCTCGCTGCCCCTGCCCCCTGCACTGCGGGCAACGCTGTCGGGTGATCTGGCCGGCGTGGATGCAAACCAGCTCTCGCTTTCAGCGGTGACCGCATGGCTGATGGCAGATGCGTACTGGAATGCACTGGATATCGCACCGGAGGCGTGGATGCCCCTGTTCGCCGACGCAGTGCCGGCACTGGCGGCCAGTACCAGCGCAGACCGGTTCGTGTTCGATCCGGAGCGCCGCGAAGAACTGGTGCGCACCGTGGTGGCCCGGCTGGGCCTGCTGCCGCAGGGTGAAACGGCGGCCCAGGCGGCCGATCGCCTGGCCCGGGTCAGCGGCGTGGAACGGCAGCGTCTGCTCGATGCCAGCCGCGCCACTGAAGCGCGCGCGCGTGCGATCCGCGAGACCTTGGCGCGCAAGGCGGCCGAAGAGTCCGCGGACAAGTGGACCCGCGAGTGAGCCGCGAGCCGACCGATGCCGATCGCTATCCCACGCTGAGCGCGGCGGGCCTGGCGATGCTGCGGCACATGCGCGAGCACCCGGCAGCGCCGATCTTCCGCAATGCCAGCGGCAACCGCCTGCTTGCCGATGAGGTGACGGCATTGCGTGGCTACGAACGGGAGATCGCCTGCGCGCGCTTCGAGTGGACGCCGGATCAACCGCCCCCCTGGCTGCAGGCGCATGTGACCGAGGTATTCGCGCAGGTGCCGTACTACCGCGCGCAGGCGATGCCAGCCGCCTTCACCGACATTGCGCCGGTCCACCGTGGCGACCTCGCAGCGGACATCGCCCGTTTCGTGCCAGACCCGGTACCGCTGGAGCGGATGATCAATTTCCGCACCACCGGCACCACCGGCCATCCACTGGTACTGCCATCGCATCCGGTGGTGGCGGCACGCTATCTGGCATATCACAAGCGCGCCTTGCAGCGCTTCGGCATCACCCTGGCGCACGGGATGGGAGTGATAGCTGCTGGGCATGCAGCAGCGGTGCTTCACCTACGTTTCGGTGACACCGACGATGGACGAGTCCGGCCTGGCCAAGATCAACCTGCATCCCGATGACTGGCGCCATCCTGAGGACCGCGCACAGCTACATCGACCAGATGCAGCCGGAAGTGATCGCCGGCGATCCGATTTCCTTCGCAGCGCTGCTGGAACTGCCCGTGCGACACCGGCCGCAGGCGCTGCTGTCGGTATCGATGGCGCTGTCTCCGGGCCCCTGCGCCAGGCCCTGGCCGCGCGCTTTGGCTGCGCGGTGCTCGATCTGTATTCAATGAACGAAGCGGGCCCGCTGGCCGTGTATGACGATGCAGCCGGCGGCCACGTACTGCAGCAGCCGCGCATGTATGTGGAAATTCTCGGGCCCGACGGGACGCCGTTGCCGCCCGGGGAGACCGGTGAGATCACGCTCAGCGGCGGATTCAACTTTCTGCCTGCCGCTGCTGCGCTACCGCACCGGCGACCGCGGCGCGCTGGCCAATGGCCGCGATACGCCGATGATCGTCGGCCTGCAGGGGCGACGCCCGGTACGCTATCTGACCGCCGACCAGCAGTGGATCAACAACATCGACCTGACCCATGCGCTGGCTGCGCTGGCCGTTGTCACGATACGTGGTGCATCAGCACAGCGATGGCCGCGTTGCATTGTCGTTGCCACCTGCAGAGCTGGGGCTACTCCACCGAGGCGATCCGCTGCCTGCGCGCGGTGTTGCGAGGACAGCCGGTGGATGTCATTGCACTGCAGCGCGAAGACAAGGTCCTGCAGTACTCCAGCGACGTCGACGGGAAGCACTTCGCCGCCCCCGTGATCGCCGTCGCTGCTGCGCATCTGCGAGCACACTTCGATCCCCGTGCACGTCAGCGTATCTGCCAAGCAGTCCGTGCGGGCGTATGCTGGCAGGCCCCGCCTGTGAGCGAGCTGTCATGCGTAGCCTGTACCCACCCGTCGAGCCCTACCTTGAGCACACCCTGCCGGTGAGCGAACTGCACACCCTGCATGTCGAGGAGTGCGGCACGCCTGATGGCATTCCGGTGGTGTACCTGCATGGCGGCCCGGGCGCTGGCATCTCGCCTACCCACCGCCGCTTCTTCGATCCCCGGCGCTACCGCATCGTGCTGATCGATCAGCGCGGCAGCGGCCGCTCCACGCCCTTCGGCGAGCTTCGCAGACAACACCACGCAGCATCTGGTGGCCGACATCGAGCAGGTCCGCCAACATCTGGGCATCGAGCGCTGGCTGGTCTACGGCGGCTCCTGGGGTTCGACCCTGTCGCTGGCCTATGCACAGGCGCATCCCGACCGCGCCACCGGGCTGATCGTGCGCGGCGTGTTCCTGGGGCGCGAGGAAGAGAACCGCTGGTTCGCCGAGCTCAACGGCGGTGCGCGCTGGATCTTCCCGGAGCGCTGGGATCGCTACCAGGCGCACATTCCGGAAAGCGAGCGCGGCAACATGCTCGACGCGTACTGGAAACGCCTGGACCACGCCGACGAAGCCATCCGCATCGCCCGCGGCACAAGCGTGGCTGGGCTGGGAGACAATGCCGCCACGCTGCTGCACGACGTCGACGCGGTGTCCGCTACCGATCCGCTCGATTACGCTGGCCAAGGCACGCATCGAGGCCCACTACTTCCGCCACAACACTTTCCTCGAGCACGGCCAGCTGCTGCGCGACATCGATCGCATCCGCCATCTGCCGGGGGTCATCGTGCAGGGGCGCTACGACATCATCTGTCCGCCGCGCAGTGCCTGGGACCTGGCACAGGCGTGGCCGGAAGCCCGGCTGGAGATGGTCATCGCCGGCACAGTGCCAACGAAGCGGCCACGACCGATGCCCTGGTGCGGGCCACCGACGCTTTCGCGGACCGCAGCTGAACAAAAGGGGCCAACGGCCCTTTTTCTATACCAAGGTATAGCCGGGCTAACCTACGGGCCTCTAGGCTGCTGAATACGAGCGCGGACAATAGCGCCACTGGCCAGTGACTGGCCGCCCCACGCGGGAGACGCAGATGGATCCCGACCCTGCCGGGCGCAACGCGCGCCCCTGCCTGACTACTTGTTCACTGCTGGCGACTGACGGCCGGTTCCTGTCGTGTAAGCGATGGGAGCCCCGGGCAGCGCCTGCCCGGAGGAATCCCATGTCCTACAAGATTCTCTACATCACCGTGCGCCGCCTCATCGGTGAGCGCGATGTTTCCGCCCTGCGCAGCCTGCTGCTGCAGCACGGCCCTGTCCTGTTCGCCCCGTTCGCTGGCCCTCGGCTCGCCAACGGGTGGTGGCCGACGCACTGTCGCTGCTGCCGATCAGCGAGCGCATCAACGTGCTGCGCCACCTGCCCTACCCGCTGCGCGATGCGATGAAGCCGCTGTGCATCGGCGGCAGCCAACGCTTGCGCATGCAGCCCTGGTCGCCGTCGGTGCTGGCCATGCGCCACGCCTGACGCCCGCCCCCTTCCGCTCCACGCGCCGGCGCTGCCCGGCGCCGCTCCAAGAGGACCTTTCCATGAGCCTGCTCAACGCCTGGTTCAACGCCTTCCTGCGCAGCCGCCGCGCGGGCAACCTGTTCGGTCGTCGCGCGATGCCCGAAGCCGGTTATGGCCGTGGCAGCACGCAGGCTGCGCCCGCCGCGCTCACTGCTGGACTGCTCGCGCTTGCACAGGGCAGCGAAGCCGATGCGCTGGCCACCCTGCAGTCACATGTCGATGTCTCAGCCCGCACGAGGCCGAAGAGCGCCTGCTGCGCTTCGGTCCCAACGAGGTCGATCACGAGAAGCCGCTGCCGTGGTGGCGCCATCTGTGGCATGCTATCGCAACCCGTTCAACCTGCTGCTGACGGTGCTGGCGGCCGTGTCCTGGCTGACCGAAGACGCCAAGGCGACGGTGGTGATCGGCGCGATGGTGGTGCTGTCCACCCTGATCCGCTTCGTGCAGGAAGGGCGCTCCAACCGCGCTGCCGAACGGCTGAAGGCGCTGGTAAGCAACACCGCCCGCGTGCTGCGCCCCGCGCTGCAGGCACCGAGGCGGCGGAGGTGGCCGACCAGTATTTCGGCGCACAGCTGCACAGCCGTCGGCCGGCACGGCTGCTGGACCTGCCGATCCGCGCTCTGGTACCGGGTGACCATATCGTGCTGTCGGCCGGCGACATGATCCCGGCCGACTGCCGCGTGCTCGCCGCCAAGGACCTGTTTGTCGCACAGGCGGCGATGACCGGCGAATCGCTGCCGGTGGAGAAGTTCGTGCAGCCGGGCTCCGCCGACGCCGGCCTGATGGAACAGGCCAACCTGTTGTTCATGGGTACCAATGTGGTGTCCGGCACGGCAACAGCACTGGTGCTGGCCACCGGCAACGCCAGCTACTTCGGCACGCTCGCCCAGCGCAGCAGTGCCAGCGACCGCGCGCCGACAGCGTTCCAGGCCGGGGTCAACAGTGTCAGCTGGCTGCTGATCCGCTTTGCCCTGGTGATGGTGCCGTTCGTGCTGCTGGTCAATGGCTGGACCAAAGGCGACTGGACCGAAGCATTCCTGTTCGCGCTGTCGGTGGCGGTCGGCCTGACCCCGGAAATGCTGCCGATGATCGTCACCTCCACCCTGGCCAAGGGCGCGGTGCTGCTGTCGCGGCGCAAGGTGATCGTCAAGCGCCTGGACGCGATCCAGAACTTCGGTGCGATGGAAGTGCTGTGCACCGACAAGACCGGCACCCTCACCCAGGACAAGATCGCGCTGGAGCGGCAACACCGATGTGTTCGGGCAGGATTCGGAGGATGTGCTGGCCTTCGCCTACCTCAACAGCCACTTCCAGACTGCCTGATCAACCTGCTGGATCGTGCTGTGCTGGAGCATGTGGAGCTGCAGAGCTCGCTGCGCCTGTCGCAGGACTACCGCAAGGTCGATGAGATTCCGTTCGACTTCGTGCGCCGTCGCATGTCGGTGGTGGTCTCCGAGCGCGAGGATCATCACGAATTGATCTGCAAGGGTGCGGTGGAGGAGATGCTGGCGGTGTGCAGCACCGTGCGCGAGAACGGCCGGGACATGCCGCTGGATGAGCAGCGCCTGGCCCGGGTGCGGCAGACCACCGAGGAACTGAACGAACAGGGCCTGCGCGTGGTGGCGGTGGCGATGAAGGAAACCGCTGCCAGCCAGACGGTCTACTCGCAGGCCGACGAGCGGGATCTGACCCTGGTGGGTTATGTGCCTTCCTCGATCCGCCGAAGGAATCCGCTGCTCACGCACTGCAGGCGCTGGCGCGCATGGTGTGGAAGTGAAGGTGTTCACCGGCGACAACGAACTGGTCACCGCGCGGATCTGCACCCAGGTCGGCCTGGACGCCGACACGATCGTGACCGGTCGCAGATCGAGCGCATGGACGACGCTGCCGTGGCGCGTGCACTGCAGGAGCATCGCGTGTTCGCCCGCCTCACGCCCCTGCACAAGGAACGGCTGGTGCGCGAGCTGCGCGCGCAGGGCAAGGTGGTCGGCTTTCTCGGCGATGGCATCAACGATGCTCCCGCACTGCGCGCCGCCGATATCGGCATCAGCGTGGACAGCGCGGTGGACATCGCCAAGGAGGCCGCCGACATCATCCTGCTGGAGAAGAACCTGATGGTGCTGGAGGAAGGGGTCATCCAGGGGCGGCGCACCTTCAGCAACATGCTCAAGTACATCCGCATGACCGCCAGTTCCAATTTCGGCAACGTGTTCTCGGTGCTGGTGGCCTCGGCGTTCCTGCCCTTCCTGCCGATGTTGCCGCTGCAGCTGCTGGTGCAGAACCTGCTGTATGACATCTCGCAGATCGCCATCCCTTCGACAACGTGGATAAGGAGCTGGTGCGCAGGCCGCTGAAGTGGAACCCGCCGACATCGGCCGCTTCATGGTGTTCTTCGGCCCGATCAGCTCGATCTTCGACCTCAGCTGCTTCGCCCTGATGTGGTACGTGTTCGATGCACGCACGCCGGCCGACCAGGGCCTGTTCCAGTCCGGTTGGTTCGTGGTCGGGCTGCTGACCCAGACCCTGATCGTGCACATGATCCGTACGCCGAAGGTGCCGTTCCTGCAGAGCATCGCCGCGCCGCCGCTGTTGCTGATGACCGGGGCGATCATGGCCATCGGCGTGATCCTGCCGATGAGCCCGCTGGCCGGCTACTTCAAGCTGCAGGCACTGCCTGCCGGTTACTGGCCGTTCCTGGTGGCGATCCTGTTCGGCTATGCGGTGCTGACCACCGCGCTGAAGAAGCTCTACATCCGCCGCTACGGCTGGCAGTAAGCGCGCCGCCGCAGGGAGACGCATCATGGACTTCAACCCACACCTGCCCGCGTTCAACGCGGGCGCCACCCTCAGCTCGCTGATCAGCCTGTCCGTCGCCTTCGTGCTGGGTGCGCTGATCGGCCTGGAGCGGCAGTTCCGCCAGCGCACTGCCGGCCTGCGCACCAATACGCTGGTAGCGGTGGGTGCAGCGGTGTTCGTCGACCTGGCCGTGCGCTTCCACGACCTGTACGGCGGGCCGCCGTCGCCACTGCACGTGGTGGCCTACGTGATCTCCGGCGTCGGCTTCCTCGGTGCCGGCGCGATCATGAAGGATGGCGCCCAGGTGTCGGGCCTGAACACCGCCGCCACGCTGTGGGGTTCGGCGGCGGTCGGCGCCTGTGCCGGCATCAAGCTGCTGCCTGAAGCGGTACTGGCTGCGGTGTTCGTGCTGGCTGCCAATACCCTGCTGCGGCCGGTGGTGAACCGCATCCAGCGGCAACCGCTGCCGGAAGCGTTCAGCGAGGCCACCTATGCCATCAACGTGGTCTGCCAGCGTGAGCAGCAGGCCGAGGTGCTGGACCGGCTGCTGCTGTTGCTGGAGCAGGCGCAGTACCCGGTACGCGCGGTCGACCAGCGGCCGTTCGGCGAGCGCGATGTCGAGATCGAAGCGGTGCTGTACGCCACCACGGTCGATGGCGCTGAACTGGATGCGGTGCTGGCAACGCTGGCCGCCACGCCGGGCGTGCTGCAGGGATTCTGGAACGCCAGCCTGGAGGAGTAGTGCCGGCCGCTGATGGATGCATTCCGCCGGGCATGGCCGGCGCTACCGTGCACCGCCTTGGTCGGCACAGTCCGTCAGGCGCCATGACCGCGGACAGCGCCTGCCGACCTTGCCCGGCGTCCCCGAGGGCGGCTTTGCTATCCTTTCCACCCACGCCAGGGAGCCATCCCGATGCCATCATTGTCGCCCGCCGCCCACTGGTCGTGCTGGCCCTGATCATCGTGATGGCGGCCATCTTCCTGGTCGATACGGTTACCGACTACGCCGTTGCTGCCGCCTGCTTCTACGCGGCGGTGATCCTGGCAGCGTCGCGGCGGCTGCCCGCACGCGGGCTCATCGCCCTTGCGGCAGTCCTGCATCGGCCTGACCGGCCTCAGCTTCTTCCTGACCCGCTTCGGCACCTACCGTATCGGCCTGGTCAATTCAGCGATCGGCATGCTGGTGATCGGCATCACCACCTACCTGGTATTGAAGATGGAAGCGGCCAAGGCCGCGGTGCAGGATGCACAGGCGCGACTGCTGCGGGTGGCCCGCGCCTCCACCGTCGGCGAGCTGACCACCTCCATCGCACATGAAGTGAACCAGCCGCTGGCGGCCATCGCCAGCAGCGCCGAAGCCAGCCAGCGCTGGTTGGCCCAGGAACCGCCGAACCTGGACAAGGCGCGCCAGACCATCGCCCGCATCGTCGCCGACGCCCATCGCGCCAGTGACGTGATTGCCCGCATCCGCGGCCTGACCCAAGGCGCCGCGCCAGAGCGCCAGGCCTTCGACCTCAACCTGGCCACCGAGGAAATGCTGGCACTCTCGCGCAGCGAACTGGAGCAGCATGATGTGACCGTGGCGCTGGTGCTGGGCAGCGACCTGCCACCCGCCCACGCCGATCGCGTGCAGGTGCAGCAGGTGATCGGCAACCTCATCCTCAACGCCGTCGATGCGATGTCGGACACGCCCGTAAGCGAGCGCAGGCTGTCCCTGCTGACAGCCTACGATGGCCGCGGCCACGTCAGCCTGAGCGTGCGTGATCGCGGTGTCGGCCTGCCCTCGGAGCACTCTGACCGCGTGTTCGATGCATTCTGGACCACCAAGGCGAACGGCCTCGGCCTGGGCCTCAGCCTGAGCCGCTCGATGATCGAGGCCAACGGCGGCCATATCCGCGCCGAACGACCGGCCGGTGGCGGCGCCTGCTTCATTTTCGAGCTGCCCACGGCCACGGAGGCTGCGCATGCGTAAACCCACCACAACACCTGTGGAACCGGCACCGATCGTCTACGTGATCGACGACGACGCCTCGGTGCGCGCCGCACTGGAGGACCTGCTGGCCTCGATGGGCCTGCAGGTGCGGGCCTTCGCCTCCACCGGGGAATTCCTTGCCCACCCGCGGGACGACGCTCCGTCATGCCTGGTGCTGGACGTGCGCATGCCCGGCAGAGCGGACTGGATTTCCATCGCAGCATGGCCAGCCACGATCTGCACCTGCCGGTGGTGTTCATCACCGGCCACGGCGACATCGCCATGGGCGTCAATGCGATCAAGGACGGCGCCATCGAATTCCTGACCAAGCCGTTCCGCGACCAGGAACTGCTGGACGCGATCCACAGGGGTATCGGGATCGATCGCCAGCGGCGCCGCGAGGGTGATGCGCTGGGGGCATTGCAGCTGCGCTGGGGCACGTTGAACGCCGGCGAGCGCGAGGTGGTTGCCGGCGTGGTGCGCGGTCGCCTGAACAAGCAGATCGCCGCCGACCTGGGGGTCAGCGAGATCACCGTGAAGGTGCGTCGCGCGCAGGTCATGCGCAAGATGGAAGCACGCACGCTGGTCGATCTGGTGCGCATGTACGACCGGCTGCAGGCCGCTGCGCCATGACCGCCTGTGTGGCCCTGCTGCGCGCGGTCAATGTCAGCGGCGCTGGCGCGAGCTGTTCCATCCATTGCAGCGATGGCATGGCCGATTCACGCCTGCGCGCACAACCGTGGGCAAGCTGGTGATGATGGCCGCTGCCCTTCACTGAGCCGGGGTCGTTACCCGCGCGCCGCTGCGATGTTCCGTTTCAGCCGTGTATCGGCCAACCCCACCGCCAACAGCACGATGCTGGTCAGCCACCCTGCCGCCAGCAGGTGCATCCATGGCAGCGCGAAGCCGAGCACGACCAGAACCCCTGCCCCCACCAGGTGCGAGCGCGGCACGCGGCCGTAGACCGCCCGCTTGTACAGTGCGCTGCCCAGCAGGTAGATCAACGGCCCCGCTGCCAGCATCGCGGCATACGCCAGGGTCACCCTCGCCTCCGGTTCGTCCATCACCAGGTCGTTGCCGACGGCGGTGGCGATGATGCCGGCGATCAGCAGCGCGTGCACGTAGTGGAAGTAGGCGCCGATGCGGCCCGGGTCGTCGGAACGGGTGATGGTGTCGGTGGCGTCGCGGCTGGAGATGCCGAAGTACAGCCACCACATCGCGATCGTACCGGCAAAGGTCGCCAGCACCGCCGACACCACCGCGCCACTCCAGTGCTCCACCTCGCTCAGCACGCCGCCGGTTGCCAGCAACGTCTCACCCAATGCGACGATCACGAACAACTGGCAGCGCTCGGCCAGGTGCCCGCCTTCGATGGTCCACTCGCGGGTACGCGAACGGCCAAGGCCCGGAAACGCGAAGCCGAACATCGGCGAGATGTACTCGCAGGCGACCGCCACCGCCCACAGTGCCAGCCGCGCATTGCCCTCGACCGCCGCACCGGCCAGCCAGAAACAGGCCGAAACGCTGACCCAGGCCAGCATGCGCCTGAAGTTGGCGGCCAGCGGGTGCGAGCGCCCCACTTCCAGCAGGACAAACAGCGTCCGCCCTACCTGCATCGTGGCGTAGGCACCGGCGAACATCCAGGCGCGACCGGCAAAGGCTTCCGGGATGGACGAAGACATCAGCAACGCCAGCAGCATCGTGACGAACAACAGGCCACGGATACGCGGCGCCTCCGGGTCGAACCAGTTGCTGACCCAGCACGCGTACTGCCAGCCAAGCCAGACCGCAAACCACAGCACCAGCGTCTGCAGCACGCCCAGCAGGCCCAGGTGGTGCAGCAGGTGGTGGCTGAGCTGGGTGACCGCGAACACATAGACAGGTCGAAGAACAGTTCTTCGTAGGTCACCCGTGCATGATGGCCGTCGCGACGACGCAGGGCAGGAAGACGGGGCATTGCCGGCATCACGGATCCTCGGTTCAGCGGCCCAGCCGCCAGAAGATGACACCGGCCACCAGCGCCGGCACGGCAAACACCAGCAGCAGGATCGGCAACTCCTCGCGCACCGTATAGCCTGCCCGGCTGACCCCCACCCACATGTTGGCCACCGATACCAGAAGCCAGGTGCCGATGAAGGCCAGCAGCGCCGTTGGCAGCTGCGAACCACCTGTGCTCCAGAGCCTGCCGAACAGCGCGAAGACACCCAGCAGCAGGAACCCGCCGACGATCACCAGAAGCACGTGCATGGTCACTCTCCCCGATGGCTGCCATGCAGCCTATCTGCGGCCAAGTGTGCGCTGCAGAGGGTGATCGTGGATTCACCTTCCGGGGACCGCGAACAATCCCGTCGTCGCTCATCCGATAGCAAATGCGAACAATTCCCATTACTATTGAATTCGGCACCGAGGGTGGGATACGGCCCTGCCCATACGGCTGCTGCATGAACCCCTCTGAAGGACCCCGCATGACCCGCATTGCCCTGCCGCCGCCCTGCGCCTCCTGACATCTGCCCTACTTGCCGTCAGCCTGTGCGCCGTCCTTCCGGCGGCGGCGCAGCCCACCCCCACGGCGGTGGACGTCCATCTTCCGGTCGCCCCGCTGCAACAGTCACTCAATGCGGTGGCCAGGCAGAGCGGCATCCAGCTGCTGTTCGCTGCGGACAGCGTTGCCGGCCGCCAGGCGCCCGCCTTGGACGGCCGCTATGCCCCGCGCGAGGCACTGCAACGGCTGATTGCCGGCCAGGGCCTGAGCGTTGAGGAACGCTCGCCGGGCGTGTTCGTGATCCGCAGCGCGCTCGCTACGGCAGCTGCGGCGGCAAACACGGACCGCCCGCGCACTGCGCCAGCGCCGGCGCCGGCGCCGGCAGCCGCAACCTCGCTTGGCAGAGTGACTGTGTCGGCGTCCACCGCCCGCATGCCGCAGGGCGAGACCGCCATGCCAAACACCATCACCGTGCTCACCCGTGAGGACGTCCAGCAGCAGCTGGCATTGGGCTCGGATGTGTCACGCGTGCTGTCCTCGCAGATCCCGGCCTTCGCTCCGGCACGCGAGAAGATGTCCAACTATGGCGAAAGCATGCGCGGGCGCGGCATCCTGTACATGGTCGACGGCGTGCCGCAGTCAACCCCGTTGCGCGACGGCTCGCGTGATTCGCATACCATCGATGCGGCGATGATCGAACGCATCGAAGTGATCCACGGTGCCAACGCGTTGCAGGGCATCGGCGGCACCGGCGGCATCGTCAACATCATCACCCGCAGTGCGCCGAGCGAACCGGGTGCTTTCCTGCTGGACAGCAGCCTTTCGCTCACCGCCGCCTCGCCGCGCCGGCGCGATGATGACGGCCAGCGCGCTTCGGCACTGGTGGGCATCCGCGGCGAACAGTTCGACCTCGTGGCCGGACTTGCCCATGAACGGCAGGGCCTGTACTACGACGGCGATGGCCGTGCGATCGGCACCAACGCGCAGGGCGAACTGATGGATTCGACCTCGACCAACATCTTCGCCAAGCTTGGCTGGAACATCGCCGAAGGCCAGCGCGTGCAGTTGATGGCCAATCGCTACGAACTGCGTGGGCTGGACAATTACCTGCCTGTGGATGGCAACTTCCGCACCGGGTCGCCCGGCCACGTCGGTGCCCGGCGATACGCCGCTCGATCCGCCGATGAACCGCTCGCGCTCGCTGACCCTGGACTACAGCAATGCCGATCTGTTCGGTGGCCAGTTCCTGGCGCAGGCCTTCGCGGTCGATTTCGAAGGGCGTTACGGCGCCAGCCAGTGGGACCCATGGGGCAACACGGGTGCCAACGCCGCCTGGGACCAGTCCCAGAATGAATCAGACAAACGCGGCTTCAAACTGACCCAGAGCTGGCGTCGCATCGGCGACACCTCGCTGGACGTGACCCTGGGCCTGGATGGCCTGCGCGACCGCACTCATCAGGTGCTGCTGGCCAGCGGCCTGAACTGGGTGCCGCTGACCACCTATCAAAGCCTGTCGCCGCTGTTGCAACTGCAGTGGTGGCCCACCGACCACGTCATGCTGTCCGCAGGCCTGCGTTACGAAAAGGGCGAGCTGGAGGTGGGCGACTACACCACCCTGCCCCGCTACGGCGCACGCAAGGTGGCCGGCGGCAAACCGACGATGAGCGAGACGCTGCCGAACTTCGGCGCGGGTCTGGTACATCAATGACCGTCTCAATGCCTACGCGTCGTATTCGGAAGGCTACACCGTGGCCGATGTTGGCCGCGTGTTGCGCGCGATCAATCGCGATGGCCAGCGCGTGGACAACCTGGTGGACCTGTCGCCGGTGGTGACGGACAACCGCGAGATCGGGCTGGAGTATGACGACGGCCGCTTCAGCGGCGATATCGCGTACTACACCTCCGAATCCAAGCTGGGTTCGGTACTGGTCTATGACGCCGGCATCGATGCCTACAATGTGCAGCGCCAGGCCACGCGGGTGGAAGGCTTCGAGACCAACCTGCGCCTGCGCTGGGTGACAGCCACCTCGGCATGGGCTATGCCCGCGCCAATGGCCGCTATGACGCCGACCTGGATGGTCGTCTGGAAAGCGATCTGGCAGGCGTCAACATCGCCCCGAACCGTCTGACCGCGTTCTGGGAACAGGGCTGGACGTCGCAGCTCAGCACCCGTCTGCAGGCCAGCCATGCCTTCGATCGCGACTTCGACCTGCGCGGCGTGCCGGTGGCCAGCTTCAAGGGCTACACCACGGTCGACCTGGTCGCCCGCTATGCGCTGGGCAAGAGCAGTTTCACCCTGGGCGTGCAGAACCTCGCCAACAAGCAGTACATCACCTACTACTCGCAGACCACGCCATCCAACCCGAGCTATTTCGCCGGGCGTGGGCGAGTGCTTACGCTGGGATGGCAGTACCGCTACTGAGCTGCGGCGCCCTTATGGGTGCCATGAATTCTATGCGTGACGCGACGAAGGAGGCCCGTGCTAGTTTCTGGGCCTCCTTCATCGGTGCCCTCCCATGCGCTTGCAGACCTTGGCCATCACGCTCGCTGCCCTGCTTCCCGCTGCGGCCTCTGCCGCCGGACCAGCGCTGCCGCAACTGCGTGCCTACACCGTTGATGCCTCCTGGCTGCAGCCGATGGCGCCGCTGCAGATTGCCGATCACACCTGGCAGATCGGCACCGAAGACCTGACCGCACTGCTGGTGCAGACGCCGCAGGGCGCGGTGCTGCTCGATGGCGGCATGCCGCAGATGGCCGACTACCTGCTGCGCAACATGAAAGCGCGCGGCGTTGCGCCGCAGGATCTGCGCCTGATCCTGCTCAGCCATGCCCACGCCGACCACGCCGGCCCGGTTGCTTGCGCTCAAGCGCAGTACCGCTGCGCAGATCGCCGCAAATGCCGAGTCGGCGGTGCTGCTGGCACGTGGCGGCAGCAATGACCTGCACTTCGGCGACGACATCACCTATCCGCCGGCAACGGCGGACAGGATCATCATGGATGGCGAGGTGGTCTCGCTCGGCGGCGTTGACTTCACCGCGCACTTCGTGCCCGGCCATACCCCGGGCAGCACCGCCTGGACCTGGACCCGACACCCGGGCGGCAAGCCGGTGCGCATGGTCTACGCCGACAGTTTGAGTGCGCCGGGCTATCAGCTGCAGGCCAACCCGCGCTACCCGCACCTGATCGAGGACTATCGCCGCAGCTTCGCCACGGTGCGCGCCCTGCCCTGCGATGTCCTGCTGACCCGCATCCCGGCGCCAGCGGCTGGAACTACGCCGCCGGTGCATCAGCGGGTGCCAAGGCAATGACCTGCCAGGACTACGCCGACACGGCCGAACGCAATTTCGACGCGCAGTTGAAGAAGCAACGCGAAAAGCAGCGTTGACCAGGCGCGGCGGCGATCCGCCGCCGCGCCCGCTACACCTTGTCAGCCACCCTGCCCGTGCTGTGCGAAGGGCTGGATGCTGCATCGGCCAGCACCAGCTCCACGGTATACGGCTGCACATGGCCATCAGGCATTTCCATGCCCGGTGATCCAGCCGGCATTCCCGGCAGCACCAGGCCACGAACCGTCGGCCTTTCCTTCAGCAGGCGCTTGATGTCGCTGGCCGGAATATGGCCTTCCACCACATAGCCACCGATCTCGGCGGTATGGCAGGACGCCTTGCCGGCCGTACGCCGAGCCGTTGCTTGACCGGATGCATGTCATCGGTATCGCGTATCTCAACCGCGAAGCCGGCAGCCTTCAGGTGGTCGGGCCCACACGCCACAGCAACCGCAACTGGCCGTCTTGTGCACGATGGCCAACGGAAGCTCCCGGTCGATCGTCGCCCGGGCCGTCGCCTCGACCGCCGAGGCGGTTGCGGTTGCGGGCGAGGGACACGGCCTCTTCGGAGGCACGCGCGCAGGCGGTGGCCAGCAGAACGGGGGTGAGCAACAGGCTCAGGGAAAGAATGCGGTTCATGGATCAGGATTTCCTTTGCAATCGCAGGCGCGAGCGCCTGCCATCCACGCGACGGATGCGCGTGGGTCAAGTAGATGAGGGGTACTGCAGGACGGCAGGTACGCAACCTGCGCGCAATCAGGCGATCGGCGGACGAATCAGGTGCGGCAGCGCAGGCGCGGGATGAGCCGGCGGCAGCGCGTCGCCGGGCACTGCACGCAGTGGCCATGCAGCGAGGCTTGCCGCTGTCGGCAGCATGGCCACACTCGCCGGCACACACTCGCAACCCTCGCTGCTGCACGCGGCTGCGTTCCGTTCATCGCAGCAAGCGGGCGTGACAGAGATCGCAGCGTCGGCGATCTCGTGGGGGCCATCGCAATGACCACCGCCGGACTGCCCGTTGATGCCGCCCGAGGCAAGCGCCAGCGCCGGTGCATTGAGCACCAGGGTCAGGAGCAGCATCAGTCGCAGCAGCAGGCCGGATATATCCACGGGCTGATGATAGCCGACGCACGACGCGCCCGTCGCCGCTGCCTGGTGTCGTCATGCATGACGTTCATTGGAGCCTTTCCATGCCTGCCCGCTTCGCCCTGCAGCCCTCCTGCTCTCCGCGTTGCTCAGCCATCCGGTGATGGCAGGCGAACGCCAATGGACCATGCAGTCCAGCGCCGATGATGACGACACCCATGAGCGCTGGAAGGTAAGCGGGACGCGGCTGCGAACGCTTCCCGCCTTCGACCGGCGTCAGCCTCGACTACAACGCCAAGGGCTGGACCCAGATGGTAACGGTGCTGCTGGATGGCAGCATCGTGCTGAACGACAACGGGCAATTGCAGGAACGGGGTTTCATGCGGACACGTCGACCTGCGCGCGCATCCGTACCGGAATGGATTCGCTGCTGGTGTACCGCTGATCCGATCGTAGTAGTCCAGCGGCAGCAGGGGTTCAGCTCCGGGTAGTAGCCCGCCAGCGCCCCCGCGCGGCATTGGGTAGTCAAGCACGGTCAGGCCTTCGATTCGCCGCGTCACGCCGTCGTCGCTGATGGTTTCCAGGCTTACCAGGGCTTCCTTGCCGAGCCCGCGCGCCAGACGGTCCTCGATGTTCATGAACACCACCATGCGGTCGTTGTACACGCCCCGGTAGCGGTCGTTGTAGCTGTAGATGGTGGTGTTGTACTGGTCGTGCGAACGCACCGTGGCCAGACGCAGCATCTCCGGGTCATCGACTACCGTGTTCACTTCCAGGCCCGGCATGACGAGGATGTTGGCCTTGCCGTTCGGCGTCGGCCACACGCGCCTGCGCGGCGGAATATCCAGGTGGAAACCGTGCAGTGCCTGGATGCGCTCGTTGAAGCCGGCATAGATGTCCGGGTAGACGGCGGCGATCAGGTCGCGGATCGGGCCGTAATCGTGCATGTACGCGGCCCAGTCCACCTTGCTGTCCGGCAAAGTTGCCATCGCCATCCGGCAGACGATCTCCACCTCCGGCAGCACGTGGTCGCTGGCCGGCTCCAGCACGCCGCGCGACGCCGTCACGTTGGACATCGCATCTTCGATGGTGACGAACTGCTCGCCCTTCGGCGTGCGGATCCACTCCGAGCGCGCCACCACCGGCAGGATCAGCGCGTCGCGACCGTGCACAAGATGCCCCCGGTTGAGCTTGGTGGCGATGCCCACAGTCAGTTCCAGTCTGCGCATGGCCTGGTAGGCCCGCTCGGTATCGGGCACGGCATGGATGAAGTTGCCGCCCATGCCGATGAACACCTTGGCGCTGCCATCGAGCATCGCCGCGATCGACTCGACCACATGGTGGCCGTGCTCGCGCGGCGGATCGAAACCAAACACCTGCTGCACGCGATCCAGGTAGCGCGCCGTCGGCTTCTCGTCGATGCCGACGGTGCGGTCGCCCTGCACGTTGGAATGGCCACGGATCGGACCGATACCCGCGCCCGGCTTGCCGAAATTACCGCGCAGCAACAACAGGTTGGCCACCTGCTGCAGCAGCCGCGACCCCTGCTGGTGCTGGTCAGGCCCATGCCATAGCAGATGACCGTCGCCCGCGAGCGGATGTAGATCTCCGCGCAGCGCCGGATCTGTTCCTGCGCGATGCCCGACACCCGCACGATCTCGTCCCAGTCCTGCGCCAGCACGTCCTCGCGCAGCGCCTCCAGGCCAACGGTGTGTTCGGCCAGGAAGGCATGATCCAGAACCTGCTCACCCTGGGCCTCGCGCTCGAACATCACCTTCATCATGCCCTTGATCAGCGCAAGGTCGCCGCCGATGCGGACGTGCACGAACTCGCTGGTGATCTCGGTGGAACCGAACGTGGCCATCTGCACCACGTCCTGCGGTTCGGTGAAGCGGATCAAGGCACGCTCCGGCATCGGGTTGACCGCCACGATCGGCACGCCGCGCTTGCGCGCTTCCACCAGGTTGCTCATCATCCGCGGCGAGTTGGTGCCGGTGTTCTGGCCCATCACGAAAATCGCCTCGGCGTGTTCGAAGTCATCCAGCACGATGGTGCCCTTGCCCACGCCGATCGCCGGCGGCAGGCCACGGCTGGTCGGCTCGTGGCACATGTTCGAGCAGTCCGGGAAGTTGTTGGTCCCGAACTCGCGCACGAAGATCGAATACAGGAACGCCCGCCTCGTTGGGCGTGCGGCCGGAGTGTAGAACTCGGCCTGGTCGGGGTTGTCCAGCGCCTGCAGATGACGACCGATGAGTGCAAACGCCTCGTCCCATTCGCAGGGCACGTAGTGATCGGTGGCGGCGTCGTAGCGCATCGGCTCGGTCAGCCGGCCCTGCTGCTCCAACCAGTAATCGGTCTTCGCCATCAGCTCGGTGACGGTGTGCTGGGCGAACAGCTCACGGGTCACCCGGTGCTGGGTCGCTTCCCAGGCCAGGGCCTTGGCACCGTTCTCGCAGAATTCCAGCTTCTTGCGGTGGTCGGCATCGGGGAAGGCGCAGCTGGGGCACTTGAATCCGCCCGGCTGGTTCATCGCCAGCAGTGCCTTGGATCCTTTGCCGATCACGCTCTGCTGCAGCAGCACCTTGGCGGTCGCCCCGGCGGCCCCCAGCCGCCTGCCGGTTGGTGTAGGGCTTGTAACGCGGCGGCTTCTGTTCGGACATGGTCGGGAACCTGCGTGGTGGAGTGCCTGCCAGCAGTGCCGGGCCCGCGCCCGGCTGCCGTGGCCAGTCAAGCACACCGGCAACCCCAACGCCATGGCCCAGCCCGGGTACAGCAGGCTGCCATGGCAACGGTTACCCCCGCGTCTTCACTGGATGGCTGCGCTATCCTCCGGGCGTAGCCTGCCCTTCTGCTTTACCCAGGATGTGCCGCATGCCCGGATCGACGTTGCCTTCGCCCCCGCCCGCCGGCACGGCCCTGCGCACGCTGCAGCGCTGGCGCAGCACGGGGCAGGAGCAACGGGTCGATACGATCGCCGAAGAAGTACCGGTGGCGATGCGTTACAACGGCGCGGCCTTCGCGGTGATGATGGCCACGCCATGCGACCTGGAGGATTTCGCGCTGGGCTTCTCGCTCAGCGAAGGGTTGATCGAGCGTCCTGATCAGTTGCTGTCCCTCCAGGTGCAGCCACAACTGGAGGGCATCGAGCTGAATATGAGCGTGTCCACCGACGCCCCCGCCGCCGCACTGGATCCTGACAACGGGCGCCTGCTGCCGGGTCGCGGCGGCTGTGGGTTGTGCGGTGCACGCCAGCTGGAGGACGTGCTGCGTCCGCTGCCTCCGGTAAAGGACCGCCGCACGCATCAGACGGCTGCACTGCAGCGGGCATTGGCTGGCTGGCCCTACGCCAGCCGATGAATGCAGCCAGTGGTTCGACCCATGCCGCGGCCTGGGCCGATGCCAGTGGCCGCATCGGCTGGGTGCGCGAAGACGTCGGCCGCCACAATGCGCTGGACAAGCTGATCGGTGCACTGCACCACAACGAACACAGCATCGATGGCGGCCTGCTGGTGGTATCCAGCCGTGCCAGCTACGAAATGGTCAGCAAGGCAGCGCGCGCCGGTGCCAGCGTACTGGCCGCCGTCTCGGCCCCCACTGCGCTGGCCATCGACCTGGCCCGCAGTGCCGGCCTGTGCCTGGTGGGCTTCGCCCGCGAAGAGGGCTTCAACGTGTATACCCACCCCGGAGCGGCTGCAGGGGAATGGCCTGCACGGGCATCCGCCTGCCTGACGGGCGCCCTCAGCGTTCAGCACCGCCGCCGGCCAGCGCCGCCATCGACGCGCCCTGCCGCTGTGCGTCGCCCTGGCAGGCGCGATCCTGTTGCTGTCTGCCTCGCTGTACCTGCCGTTGAAGGAATCGCTGCTCTGGCACGGCGCTGCCACCGCCTGTGGTGGGGTGATGCTGGCCACCGCACATCTGCGCAACCGGCGGGCGCTGGGGGCTAGCCGCTCAGCTCGAACACAGCCGCCACCCAGTCGATGAACACCCGCAGCCGCGGCGATGGCGTGCGGTTG
>JASFAX010003599.1:0-42019 GCA_030737875.1 Allium sativum
TTTAAATAAAGAAGCATAAAGCAAAAGTAAAAATGCATAAATCCCCTAGGATAATGTCTAAGAGCCAAAGCCAAGGAGAGAGTCCAAATCATACATCGACTTCCTTGAAGCTTGCAAAGGGTCTGACTAAGCTGCAGTATTCCCTTCCTGTGGACCTTGGGGGGGGGGGGAACGGAAGAAAAGAAGACGAGAGAAAATGGGTTAGACAATAAGTCTGGTAAGTTCAGTGATTACTAGTATTTAAACAAGGAAAGGGATCATGACAGTGATAACAGAACATAGTACAATACCCTAATATAAGATAAGAGGGACGTGTGAACGCACCCATTACTATAGTCTCTGCACCTACTTAACCATTGGTTCAACCAGCCCACGTGTTTACAACAAGCGATGCCCTTAATGATCGGCTCCTACTCGCATGCATTCATGTCCTGTGTCATTCGGCCCCCGCTTGACTGTAGCCACCTGTGTTGGTCCCACCGTGGGGTGTATCAGTCCCTCTGGTGGCAACCCGACATGATTCAAGATGCACAGTGTACACTACTGATGCCCAGTGCCCGATTTCTCCACTTCGGAGTACATGCACGCCCATACTCCATCGGAACCTACACCGGACCACCAACCGCCGATGTTTTGACTGCTTATAATTCAGCCCAGTAATCGTGCCCCACCCTGCCTAGTTTCAGGGTACCATGATACATCTATGTGGGTTACTGCTGAAATGGTTACCCGTTACTAGGGTTTTATAATCAACATGTTTATTTGGTTAAACCCAACCCATTCGGTTTTAGTTAACATGTTGAGTCGGTTAAGTGTTTTCCTAATTTACTTAACCCTACCAATCCTAACTTAGCTTTAATTTATTAAAGCACTAACCACTCACATTAGACAGGTCTTGTTGTGGTCACTGGATGTGCCGGTCGGTTCCGGGCAGGTTTACTCCACAACTCAGTCTAACCTCGGGTTCTTTTTGAGCTTGATGCACTAACCACTCACATTAGAGAGGTCTTGTTATGGTCACTGGATATGTCGGTCTGTTCCAGGCAGATTTACACCACACCTCAGTCTAACCTCGGGTTAGGCATATTCGTCTTTTCTAAATTCATATTTTTCTATATATCTCTAATTTCTTTATGTAAATTAATTTTAATTTACTCATGCCATAATTATCCTTTCAAATATTGCTCACAATAAATGGTATATCAAATATACCATTTTATGAACAAACATATGCCATGAATTTTCATGTTTTCCCATCGTTATCACCGTAGAACGTACGTATGAATTACATAAAATGTTGGGCTAACAAATTAGCCCAAACCCATAAACAAAAAGGGGTTATAATCAAGGAACATGACATAAACATAAAATAGCATACATTAAACTTATCACATGTAACTTGACATAGATGTATCATTATCCCAACTAAACAGGTAAAGGTGAACTTGTGACTAAGTCATGTAAACTTGATATGGATCTAACATGAAGGTTTAACATATAAACACAATTTTTAAACCAAAATTTAGCACACTAACTTATGTAAGTCAAAACATAAGAAAGCCACTATGAACATATTTAAATCCCAACTTGGCATGATAACTTATGTGTTAAAACATAAGAGAACTACAAAATCCAATCTTACAACATAATCAGATTCAACTTGACATAGTTCTAAATATTCATAAATGTTAATGTAACATGTAAACATGAGATTTAGATCCTAAACTTGTAAATAACCACAAATTACAACATGACATGTTTCACCATTTTGTTGGCAAAATAAGTTCTTTACCCAATCGTAATAGATTCCAATAACATACAATGTCATTCATCACCACAAGCATATAAGCATGATTAATATAAAACATGTTTATCGCCACAAGTATATAGGCAAGAAATATACAACTTGTTCATCGCCATAAGCATATAAACATGAAATATACAACATGTTCATCGCCATTAGCATATAGACATGATTAATCACAACGATACTTTAAAATACACGAGAATCAAATCTTATACATAAGCATCATTCTATATCCCAATTACAACATGTCATGATTCAAGCGAAAGAATGTTTAAATCTACTTAATAACCCACTTACAAACAAAAATGAATTCTTACGTTCTGAAATCTGAATTGTGAAATTGGAGATGCGCGCCTTTGAAGAAGAACATTGAATTAGACTTGCTTTAATTTGATTTTAGATGTAAGCTTTTAACTTGTCTTTGAATTGGAAATGGTGACGGCTACTCCAAGTCTCCTACTGACGGCATTTCAGTTCTAGGTTTATTTTTCTATGTGTTTTTAGGTTAGGCATTGAGTTGTTTAAATAGAATTTCAGTTAAATTATAGCCGTCAGATGAACCTATGGTTAATCACAGCCACTCAGACCTGATCACGACCATCTAGAAACCCTAGTGACTCAGCAGCATGTCATCAGTCGTTCAAATTTTAGATCTGGCCGGGGGCCAGGTCGACCTCTAGGGGGGCAGTCGACACTAGGGTCGACCCCTTGGTCGACCTACCTGGGAGGGAATTTTCCCGCCCAGCCCGCTTCTGGCTTCTGTTTGAATTTGAACTCGTTTTCGAACTGTTTGAATTTATTTGAATTCTCTGGAAACTTCTGATAGCCATAACTTCTTCATACGAAGTCCAATTTACGCAAACTCGGACTCTATGTCAACCAGAATTCCGAGACGAACACAATGGCGTAACCCGTTTCCTTTAATCCTCATATTTTTAATTAAGTATTCCTGAATTCATTATTATAACGTTAATAGAAAATACGGGGTGTTACAGGTTTTCTATCCGTCTGCAATTTATTTGCCATGTAAGTTTATATGTGTTTCCTATTATGATCACAATCCAAGTCACTACAAACATCTTAATTAAGTTTTACTCTAAATATTATAATCAAATTAAACACAATGAACAATTTGAACTTGTAAAATGCTACTCTAGCTTATAGATAGATAATGTATTTCCATTTCAGCATTACAACAAAAAATCTTTTAGCTTGATACTTCCCAAGTTCCTCTGTTGCATTTTAGTGATGTGTGAGCCTTAGAATTTTGTTATGATTTCAAAATTATAATAAAAAATTATTCTTGTGCACTGAGATTATAATTATCTTTTTGTGTGGGCATTCATAGCCACAGGATTGCAATTGACTTATACGGGTCCAATTTTTATAATTTTTTTTCCAAATTTTTTAGTTCTCCATTATTAGTTCTTACAAACTGAGCATATTTTTTTGCGTGAACTTTGGAAGCTACATATGTTTATAGAAGAAAAATTATTGAAGGACAATTTGATGTTTATGAAGTGGGTGCAAGGCTAGAAATTAGAATCGAGAACCGAATAATCGTACCAACTCGACCCGAAAAGACTGTTAGTAAATTTAATAATCGTTATTGTAACCGTCTAACCGTTACCGCAACCATTATCATACATTTACATTGTTATCCATAAATAATTCAAGTTCTAACTTTTTTCTTAAGAATTAGTTTGTTTATCTATAAAACAAACCATTATGTGCATGTTATCTATAACTAAAAACACAAATAATTTATATATATGTTATTTCTCTAGCTTAAGTTATTAAAAAACATTTTTTTATGAAATACTACAAAAAGATGATGTGCGGTTGGTATGGTTTACCGCGGTTATCAAAATCCACAGTTGTTACTGTCACCGTAGTAGACGATAACCGCGTAAACCGTTAGTACGGTTTGGCGGTCGAACGGTTCAACCGTAACAGCCCTAAATTTTAGTGTGCTACATGTTGGTTTCCCATTGAGCTCATTGTAAATTTTAATAATAATAATAACAACACTAATAATAAATTTAGTTAACCAAGATAATGAAAATCAACTATGTTTTGTTAAAATTAAACGAGTTCTATAAAATTAACTAAATTTAAGTTACTTAAATTTTATAAATAATAATAATACAACTAATTTAATAAAGTTCTATAAATAATGATGATATTACAATTCAGTTGTTTATGTGTTTGTTTTAATAACAATCAATTAACATTGTTTGAATGTTACTTAATAATTCATGACAAATTCTTATTGTTGATTATCGAACTTGTTTATAGGTAATTAGCTTTTCCGGAGTGAAGGTCATCATCAACAGTGAACGTGACTTCAATTGTTATATGTATTATGATATTAATTACTATTTTTTGTGAATGTTTATGGTATGTGAGTTTGCTCATTTTGTCAAATAACTATTATTTAAACGATCATGGATAATACTTATGTAAATTATGTATACTTAGTTATTTGAATATGATGATTATATGATTGGTTGATTGTTGATTTACAATTGTTGTTGATTTTAATATGGGTATTACAAAGTAGGTTACTGAAAATAACATAAGCCACTAACAATATATAGTAGCATTTAAAAAATGCTATTAAACAATCAATATCTTTTAGTAGCGTTCTGAAACACCGCTGGAACAAATGTAAAATACCACTTGAATTTTTAGTGGCATGAAATAAATGCAACGAGAAGTTTTTAGTTGCACAAAAATAAACGCTATAGAAAAATCAAGGAAGGTTCAAGCACAAACGTAACAAAAATGTAAATTTGGGTAGGATTTTATAAACGCTATAGAAAACCTTTGGTTGGTTAATTGGTAGCATTTATTAGAACGCAACCAAAAAAATAGACTTTTAGTTGAGGGACCTGTAGTAGCGTTCTTTAAAACGCTACCAAAAGCTTTGGTAGCGTTTTTTAAACGCTGCTAAAGGTGTTTTCTGGTGTAGTGCCCAGTCATGTGCCCTTCTTCATGGCAGTTGTACTTTCTTTTGAATTCCTTCTTTGCCAACGAGGTCCTACAATCTTTAGCCTCATGGCCCTTGGTATTGCACCTCGTGCAAGTCTTTGCTTCCTTTTTGAATTTGTTCTTCTTCTTGTTTTTCCAATGTTCCTTTTTCTTATTTTTGTTGGAACTTCCTTCTCCTTTCTCACCTTCTTTCTCCTCCATGGAGCTTTCAGCCGTGCATAGGGTAGCTATCTCTACTAGTGTCTCGAAAGTTACTTGGGGTAATAAAGTTTCCTTCAAAGGTGTGTTCTATCCTTTAACAAATCTCAGGGATTCATTCATGGTGGTGTCTGCCAATCCTCTTCCAAAATTACACAATTTGGTAAATTTGGATACATACTCTTGCAAGCTCAAGCTTCCTTGCTTAAAACGGATGAATTTCCCTAGCTGAATAGTCATTTCTACCCATGGCAAAAACTTTGCTTCGAAACGGGTTTTGAATTTAGCTTACGTAAATATCCGGCCCTCGTTTTCCACTGATACAAAGTTCCACCATTTAAGGGCCTCATCCTTCAAGTTCCAAACCGTTATTCTTCTCTTTACCTCATCAGGCCAGCCAGTAGCTTCGAAGATTCTTTCACAGTCCATCATCCAAGATTGGGCATTAGTAAAACTTTCTTTCCTAGAAAATGATTTCCCTCCAAGATTAGTAAAGGTCTTATAGTAGCGAGAAAAGTGAAAGGCTACCTCAGCTACCGGAGCTGCTGGGCAGGATTAGCGACAGGGACCTGTTCCACAGTATGAATGTACTGCTGGAACCACTCTGGCAAGTATCGGGGTCTTGCTCGGTTAACCTACTTAGTAGGATTTTCAGCCATTCTACTATCTGAAAAGAAAATAAAGAATCCTTTAGTGGATACTCCTGAGATAATATTTAAGCTGAAAAAGGAAGAAAATGATGAAGCTACCTAATATAAATGCGTATTCTTATTGGGGTAAATATTATATGTATGTATGTATGTATGTATGTATGTATATGTATATATAATTTGAAAAATCTTTTTCAAAATACATATATGCCTCTCATATGTATAATTCCCTTGAATCGGGTAACCTATGCTCTGATACCAAATGTTACAACCTGCTTGGTACGGGCATAAATTTCGACCTAGAAAAGGCCTATCGAAACTTAGAGCCATTCTAAACGGGCTTGCACAGATAATAATAACATATACTTCGAATGGAATTCTCGCACAGCAGAAAGAGAAAATATAATACTGAAATAAGATGTACCACTTTTTAAAAACCACAGAAATACAACAGTCACAGTTACATCTATTCAATGGGTACACCAAATAGTTCATTCTCACAAATTTCCAAAATAAGTAAAGTGTTAATTACTAATAATTGCAAAATAACTTCGTCTTCTTGTCCGATTCCAATCATGACTTCATCCACGGCTCTTACCCCATCTACTGACTTGTTGGATATGTTAAGGAGAGGGGTCAGAACATAAAGCTTTATGTGACTGAAATATGGTATTACTTAATGTCCATACCCTATATTTTTAGCAGGTTACATATGTCAAGGTATGTCTACACAACACATAAGATTCACACAAGCACCAAGTATATAACCAATGTGGTGGATATCCTAGTTAATCGCCCATTAGTGTTTTTAGGGTAAAGACCCAACGAGGTAGGCATTCTCGGTCACTTATAGCCCTGTTAAAAGTGGATTCATATGATCTCTCATAACCCTGAGGCGGACCTCTAGCCCCTTAAGACCCCATCCTAATACGTTAATGTTCTTAAGTCTATAATTTCACTTGTGGTATGAGAAGTAGTATTGTGAACATTACTACTTAACTAGTATTGCGGTAGGACACCCATGTCGCTTAAGACTTCCCTTAGACAGTTAGTTAGCATGCAATGGCCACATATCTCTTATATACCAAGCTTGTCCCTAGTTGAGCCCTTACAAGCTTCTACAGGAAGTGGACATCCCCGTGAACTACCCTGCTCCGTTACCATTTATGCCTAACCACTTTTAGAGAAGGAGACCCAAAGACTTACTTTAAATCTAATAAGGGCGGGTCCCATGACTTGTGCTCCTCTCCAAGGAGTAAATCTTCGGAGGGGATCCTACTCCTAACCAGTTAAGACCCAAATTAGATAGAAAGAAAGTCATCCACTTAAGACCTTCTCAAGGTGTAGTAAACCTAACTATTTTCACATGCAATAGACCTATATATATAATTATATATATACACACTAGACCTCTCACATTAAACCTCATATCTGTAGATGTTGGATATGCCAGTTGGTTCCAGGCAGATTTCTACTACAAGTTGGTTAAACCTCGTGTCTAGTGTACTAAGTTTGAATGGTTCATGACACCCAGACCTCTCACATTAGTTGGGACTACTTGAGGTTGCTGGATTTGTCGGTCGGTTCCAGGCAGGCTTATACCACAAATGGAAACTAACCTCGTGTCTGTGTGTCATTATTTATATATAAAAAATCATTCTATATGCACACACAAGAAATCAATATATATATATATATACATATATGGGGACAATTCAAATTCTATCCTAATCGCATTTATTACGCTAATAAAACGTTAATTACGTTGATTACGTTTATATAAGTAAAATAAAAAATATCGCCTAAATAACGTAAATGTTCGTATGAACGAGGAAACATTCTAACGAGATGGTAATTGTAAAATTTATCTAAATCAAGGTATACAAGTTAGTTTTTCCGTACTTTTACCGCTATAACTTAGGCATGATGACATAATAACAATATAACAAATAGCAGTGAATGGAAAATATACATACATACAAATTTCAACTTGCATCCAAGGCTTATTGGAATGATTTCAAAACTAGATTAAAAATAGAGTATTACATACATTTATACATGTATGTTTATAATTTCCACTTTATCTAATTCACCTTTTTTTGGTATTATGCACATAATAACGTTTACATTTGACATATTTCAAATATGAATACGTTTGGATTCAAAATAGAATCCAAACCTAATCAAATCATGAAACACCCAAATCTAAACCCTTTTAGGTTACAATCAAATATTTAATAGAGGTGACTTACATAAAATTGAAACAATAGTAGCAGCACCCATTTTTCATCTGTAACCCAATATTAAAATCAACAATCCATAAAATCCAAATAATCATGACAATTCATACACAAATATAAAATAAAGGATTTGGGGTTTTGGTATTTTTGTTATCGATTTCCAAATACTCCTAGGCATATCTGTCAACATGATAATCTAAAAAAATATGAATATGCCTAAGTAAACAATATTCCACTTACAGGTTTAGGCAGAACAAAGAGAAATCTATGGTAGATCTAGATTTGTGCTTTAATCTTTGCAGTCAAACGCGCTCCAATAATCCTCCTAATATATATATATATATATATATTTATATATGTATGTATGTATGTATGTATATGTATATATACTCAAGAAACATGTATTAGAATCTTTTATACATATATATATATACCAAATTTCAAAGTTCATTCTAAAAACCTATATGAATTAGAATAGAAAATAGATAAGAATTTTGGTTGGAGAATTAGAAGAAACCATTTACCTTTATTTTCTTGGAATTTAGTAATGGCAGAGAGGCATCATGGAGGCAGGGATAGAGAATTGTTAGGTTTTCATAGTGTGATATGAGGGGCTATATATAGTTGCCCATGTGAGCACCGACCGTTAGATTAGTTTGATTTAATCCAGGCCTTTTATTTATATATATCCTCTAAAAACCCTAACCACATTGATTTATTGGGTTGTCCACCGCCAGGAGGTCAACCTGAGCGATCGAGCGGTCGACACCCCTCTTTGAAGGCGGTCAACCCTGTAGGGGCTGGAACGCCCAATAAAGGTGCGTTGTCGAGTTGTTTATTTTAATTATACATTCCTTAATCTCTTAATCTTATTCCTTATATGCAATATCCTTTGTCCCCATGATTTCAAATTTCAAATTCTCCCTCTTTATTTCGAATTTATTTTGGACACACATATATATTATCTATTTAATTATAATTTTTTTTGCATTTACTGTCTAAATTCATTTGTTCATAACTGCTTCATACATTGACTATTTTCAGCATATTATATATGAAAACGATTCAGAATTTCGCCACGAATCCAAATAAAAGAATTTCATAGCCAAATTCCTAAAGCTGCAAAATCTCATTTTTCAACCTTATCATTTAATTGCTTATTTTTATTTATTTATTATTAATATTTACGTATTTTACGGGGTGTTATATCTAATCTATCCTAATTAGTGAGTAAGAATGCTATTTACTCACCTTAATTACCTAAAAGTGTTAGATCCAAGATGAAGAATATTTGGCCTAGATTCCTAGTTGTTGCAGCAGCTCTTAGTCTGTTTTGATGTTTATTTAACTTGATATTCACTTAAAGTTGTTTTAATTTTTGGCTAATTAAAGTATGGATTAATGATAGTTTAAGAGGGTGGAGGCCATTAATAGGCTTAAGATCTATTCTTGGGAGTTGTGAAGTGAATAGGAAAAGATTCTTCTATCCTTTCAACACCCACAAGTCACATACCCAAATAAGTTGTGGGCCCCACCTGTTAACGATCTAAACAACCCAATTAAGCCTCCTAAACCTTATTTCAGCCATTCCACTCAAATAATAAGTCTTTTTGCTTAATGTGACTACTCCATGGAATGAGAAACCATCATCTAAATCCATTGAAAGTGGTTTCATACCTAATTATTTACCAATCAAAAGTTATGTCACCAAAGGGAAAATGGCCATATTAAAATTTGGCAAAACTAGTAAAGTTAAACATAATAGTCATTTCCCAAAGTTATGAAACTATACAACCACAAAAGTAAATAATATGAACATTCTACGATCCTTTGATACGTAGAATACAATTTTTACATATAGCTTCTTAACTGACTTACCATATAAGTGATATCTGCTCTCGCAGAGTTCACAAGATGACTTGGACATCCTATAACACGAGAGTATTCCAGTTATATTACAATCTTGTTGTGTTTTTATGTAGTAGTTCTGAAAAATTAAAAGTTTTTTTTGTCCATTTGATTCTATAGTCTTTGAATTTTTTAATTGTTTTTTCTATATAGTGTAACTAAGAAAATTCAATTCTGTTAGGATTTTTATTATTTTGATTCCTAAAATAATGTCCGAACTCTTAAGTTTTTCATGTTCGAATTTTTTGACCAATATTTCCTTTATAATCTCTGTAGCTTTACTATTGGGACCAAAGATTAGCATATCAATTGCATATAGACAAATCATCACATTTGCTTACCCAACTTGTTTTTAATACACACACATTTATCACATTCATTTATACGAGAATCATTTCATATTATGACATTATCAAACTTTTCGTATCGTTGTTTTAGACCATGTTAGAGTCCATGCAAAAATTTTACTAATTACAATTTTTTTTTCATATTCCTTAAAATAAAACCTTTTGGTTGCTCCATGTAAATCTCCTCGTCCAAATCTCTATTTAAAAATATTGTCATTATATGCATTTGATGAATATCTAGATTATATAAGGGCAATTTCTATTAACATCCTTATAGATGTTATTCATGTAATCAGTGAGTAAGTATCAAACTAGCGCACACCTACTTTTTGATAATATCCTTTGGCTATCAACTTGGCTCTATACTTGTGACGATCCCAAAATCCGAGGGGCGGTATTAAGGATAATCATTGGAACATAACACATTAATCATCATAGCAGAGTACAGATAATAGCAAAAACAATAAATAGAATAATTTTACATGGATATGACAGCGGAATCACAACATGTAACAACATCAGAATAGCACAGCATAGGATATAACTTAGTAAATAAAAGGGAAGTGATCAGTCATCATCGCCAGAGGCGGAATACATACATGCAGTGAGACATAATAAGGGTATCAGTCTACATCGCCGAAGGCGGTACATATACATACAATAAGAAGTACTGAAAGTAAAGCAGTCTGCATCGCCTGTGGCGGAATCATAATATAAGTACAATAATGGCGAAAAATGTCAAAGTCGTCTCTGTGAAGTCAGCCTCGCCATGAGCCAAAATGCACTCTATGCAACAGTGCAGAGCCAAAAACAACCTGTCACCTGTGAACTAGGCTGCCCGTGTGAAAATAAGGGCACCTGCGTTTGCAAAGTGAAACAAACAACGAGTCAGTCATGGGGACTGGTATGAGGAATCAATTTAACAGCTAAACAACAGTAATAGCAAATCATAGGACCACGCCACTTTCGCGGAACGGGTTTACTCCAGTGATTGCTAGTGCATTTAAAACAAAGTGAATTCTTTAAAACAACGCAATGCTTTTAAAAAGAATGAAGTCATTATAAGACTCAAGTCCCATCACACAATGCAACGCAAGCCGGAGGATAGAGTTTTACCTTATAATGGCCAAATATGCTTGATACGTATAAAGCAAAATCAATTGATATTATTACTAGTGCATATATGTTTCAAAAGCGAATAGAATCATAAATATCAATCATAGGCGGCATAGCTACCATCTACTATGTCGCCATACTAGTTCTACAATCGAGTTCGTTATTTCGTATTGGAAATTGGATTTCCGTCATGAGTCGAGGCAAGGGGCAAGCTCCTCTCCGCTTCGAGACATTCTAGCAAATGCCTCAGGACTACACACTCTGGGTAACACCTGGATCTTCAGGGCCGGTCCTCTCTTACGTTTGAGGATTAATTATGCCCGAACACACGTTTCCCGGTCCTTACAGACCTATAATCGAGGCGCCTCGCATTCCAACAACCACAAAGGTGAAAAGTAGATATATATGTCAGGGCTGGTAAGTCACCGACACCACCATAGCTAGAAAGAAACGTCGTGCTCTCCCTGCAGTCCGTATCCCATTTTTTACTCATACCGGGGTGTGAGGCTCGCGAATCTACGAAATACACAAAGCTAGGCCACGTAGACCGTGCTTTGATCATCATCCACAAGACTTTGCTTTGCAACAGAAGCCTTGATCACAACATATTGGCACGCCACATAGGCAATCCACTCCATACGATTGATTTCTATCGATATATAACCTCCGAGCTCGTACGTCTCAGAGAAGGGCGTTAAGCAAAAGAATAAATTTTCCGCCGCCAAACAGATATATATTTAACAGAGATCAATCAGTATAGAACAAAATCCAATGTCAGACACACAGTCCATTTACAAGTCTGTTCTGGGTCTGAACGAAACCAGAGGCGTCAATTCCTCGCATATCCGTACAATCAACACATACGTTCAGATGGCTACTACTTCCGTTCCTTTACGGTAGCTACTCCGGTCAGGAACCTCAGCAGCGCCCATCCAACCGATACGAAGATCGTCGGTCTTGAATCGTCTTTGCATTTTCCAATTCGAATCGCTCGATAAATTATTTGAAATGAGGGTAAGCTCTGCCTTTTCAAATAATTCACGTAATTAGAATTTAAATCGATTCTTTCCATGGTTATATTATTCGACGTCCATCTTTCAGTTCTTTAGTGTTATTTTCGTGTCAAGCACATACAACCATCAAATATCAAACAATTCAAGCCCAATTGGTTTATTTGCAATCTATGTTGCTTATAATATTTTATAACGATTTTTCGCCATTTTTATTTATTTAAAAATACCATATTTAATTAAACGACGTTTCAGGTCGTGCCGTGGCACTGGCGTTGTTTTTCCCCTAATTTGTTTTACACATATCGGAAAATCTAACCGTTGGATTTCGACGAAGTCTATATCAGTGGGAAGGTATTCCCAAAGCGAACCCAACGGTTCCAGTTTCGTGAGAATCCGACGGTCGGATCTTCCACACTAGTCGTTTGAAGTTACGGTTTCAAAATTCGAACTGCCGCGTCGTTATTCGATTTAATTTAATTATATTTATATTTATATATAAATATAAACGATTCCGGCGCTGTTTTTCTTCAGATTTGAATTAAACATTCTGGACAATCCAACCGTTGGATTTTTTACAAGGTTGGTGCCGTTGGGAAGATATTTCCAAGGCGAACCCAGCGGTTGCGGTTTCAGGAAAAATCCGATGGTCGGATTTCTCGTGCTAATCGTTTCAAATTATGATTCCGAAACACAAACTGCACGGCTTCAATCCCTTTTAATTATATTTATATTTATATATATAAATATAGTTCGTTCTATAATTCCAACCATTGTTCATTCTATATTTTCAACTTCGTTTTCACTTCAAATATTTCACTAACGCCTTAATATTTTGAAAAATTTCGCCATAACCTCCTTTGTACGGGGAGGGGTTTGGAAATTTATTGGGCCGTGTTAGGTACCCAATAAATCCTAAAAAGCATCCACATATTTATAGTGATATATTCTAGTGTTTACGGGGGAGCATGTATAGATAATCACTCCAGAGAATAAATTCTCATCACCCCGTCTCCGTGTGGAAATAAATAGTCCATGTGCCGTATCTAATAACTAGAGAGACGTGATTATTGTCAACTCCAGACCCGTGTGGGGTTTTTATTAATTTGGCGATTTATCGTTATATTTTATATAGTTTATATCAGTCATCAGTTCAACCTGTAGTATATAGTCATCGCCATACAAGCCTCTCGCTCGTATGGTAAATCTTCCACCTCGTCACACAAGCTCCAATTGCTTATGTGGAGTATGATGAAGTATGCCTATCGTCAAGAAGTATGCCATGTAGTGTAGTTCAAAATTAATTGTTACTATCCTATGGCGATATTTATTATTTCACACAGAATAACCAGCACTCCGCATCCAATGGCATTCACAGGAGTTGATATAAAAATAAAATTGCGCAGCCAACTCATCAAGGTTTACCTATTTGTCGGGCACGCAAATAATTTCTTTACTCTACAGCTAATACATTTTTCCTGTTCAACACATGTATATATATGCAGAACAAAGCTAATAATAATATTTCTAGCAAACTATTATTTATTTCAACACGTGCGTATTTTTATCAAAGCGTATATATGATAAAAGAAATATTTTTATCATCAAAAATATTTATCCAACACGTGACTGTTTTTAACACTTCATATTCACAATAAAAATGTAGTTTTTATTGTCGATTCATTTTATTTTTAAAATACGATAACATTCAACACATGAATTTCAACTCGACGAACGAACTGCAACTCAACACATGAATATTCGCTATGGTTTGTATATATATAAAAATGTGATTTTTATCGCTAAAGCTATTTGTTTAAATTCAAATAATATTCAACACATGAATTTCAACTCAACGAATGAATTGCAACTCAACACATGAATATTCACTATAGTTTGAATATATATAAAAATGTGATTTTTATTGCTAAAGCTATTTGTTTAAATTCAAATAATATTCAACACATGAATTTCAACTCAACGAATGAATTGCCACTCAACACATGAATATTCGCTATGGTTTGTATATATATAAAAATGTGATTTTTATCGCTAAAGCTATTTGTTTAAATTCAAATAATATTCAACACATGAATTTCAACTCAACGAATGAATTGCCACTCAACACATGAATATTCGCTATCGTTTGAATATATATAAAAATGTGATTTTTCTCGCTAAAGCTATTTGTTTAAATTCAAATAATATTCAACACATGAATTTCAACTCAATGAATGAATTGCAACTCAACACATGGTTATTTGCTTCAACATATGTAATTTATTTCAACGAATGAAAATTATTCTAACACATGTATATTTCAGAAAATTTCGGCAGCATAACGGCAGGGTAGTAAAAACCGGGACCGTCCCTAGTACGGCTCCTCGCTCTACCTTAAAACCTCGCGGTTTTTGACAATGGGGACCATGCATCTAGTTCGCACGCAGGCGGCATGTTTTATTTTCAATTCCATAATCCTATTCTAATTTGTTTCAACCACAAGAGGGTATTTTTCAACCACAAAGGTATTTTTCAACCACAATATCAACCACAAACAATTATTTCCAACCATTCGTCATACCATATAATATCCCGTCAATCACAAGCAATAAATATCGTCCATGGTCTATGGACGAGGGGAGTATATAGATATATATATTATGTTATAATTCACTTGCATTTCATCACAATTCAAAGCATATATGTTTCATTCAATGCTTGTATAATTTATACATCGCTAATATAACTTATACAACACATGTACATGAGGTATACAATGCGTATATAATTTACACTTCGCTTATATAATTTATACAACGCGATTCCATTCACACAATTTAGTTTAGATTCCTCACATTGGTTTCTGCAGTGCTAAAAATCGTGGGAAGATGAGAAAAATCCGCGGCTTCTTCTAGAATGTAGAGAGCCTCCTTGCGGTCACGGTGTCTCCGGTTTCATCGAATTTCGTTAAAGAACGAAAAAGATATTATTTTTCAAAGTTTTGCAACACTTTATAGTGTTATTTTCATTTCAGAATAATAAAGGTCGAACCTTTATTTTTCGTTCAGAACTAGGTCTGGGATTTTCGCGAAAACGGTGCCACGTGGGTATGATCGGGGATGCTGACGTGGAAGGGGATGGTGAGGGCTTCACGGCGCTGGTGGTTTGAGGGGGTGCGATGGAAGATCGAGGCGGCGGCGGCGCTGGGAAGTCGAGGACTTCCTGGCTTCGATTCAGGCGGAGGAAGTGATGGTGGAGGTCGTGTCGGGGTCAGATGTGAAGAGGAGGCGAAGGCGAGTCGACTGGTGGTGGTGGCGCGGCCTAGCGTCGCCTGTGGCGGCGGGAAAACGAAGGGGAAGGTTCGGGCTTCGTGAGTCGTCGGTTTCGTCTGTGGCGGCTAGGGTTTTGAGATATTTTTTTTATAAAGGAAAAATCCTATTGGTCGAAGCTTTATAGGAAATTTTAAATAGTGTTTTTACAAACGGACTCGAAATCAAACCCAACGACTATTGTCCCTAGCTAAATACCCCCATTCCGGACACAATGGGATATGTTTCGTTGGCCAATTCGACTGTTACAGTCAGTTTTTTTTCAAATTAAAATATAAAACATTCAATATTTAATTTGAACGTACATTTCAATTTGCTAGGGCCACAAACTGAATCGAAAAATTCCAGAAAAATAAATCTAGATTTGTTTTGACAATACGGTCCTAACAAAACCAGTTTCGTCTAATTCTGAGCTCGTTTGAAAAACGGCCATTTTTAGGTCGACCCATTTTAACAGAAATTGACCAATCACATTTTCTTTTGCCCCGCTCACATACTAGCTTCAAAAATCATGAAATTTGAAACTTAGCAATAATTTGACATCCCAGACCCAACAAAAGTGGTTTCGTCGAATTCCGAGGTCGTATGCAAAATATCAATTTTCATGGGCTATATATGCTATACAACGACCTTTCTGAAAATTCATTTGGCCATAACTTTTGATTCCCGCTATGAAACTTTGATTTTTCAGATTCGTTAGAAAGGTATTCATAAACAGATTTAAATATTTTCAGTTTCGCTAAAATCCGTTATATTTTCCACCCGGTACGGTCAGACAAAGTTTGTATTCAAAATTTCAAACTGCAATACTGTACCCAATTCTTTATTTTATTGAAATATGCTATTTCAATTATTCAAATTCTTTGGTAATAACCAAATTTAAAAATTTTAAATTGGTTCACATTTTCCGGGTTATTACAATCTCCCCCACTTAAAACTTTTCGTCCTCGAAAAGGAAATAACAGCTAAGTAGGAAATAAATTGTAAATGCAAAGTATTGTAAAGGTACCTTGCACCGGAGTTAGTCAGAGATGTCCACTCTGCATTTGGGGTAGGCTTGTTTAATTCTTTCCTCAGTCTCCCAAGTACAGTCTCTAGGATCACTACTCCACTGCACTTTGACTAAATGAATCTTTTTTCTCCTTAGCTCTCTAGTTTCTTTGCCAATAATTTTTAATGGCTCTCTTCTGAGTGCTAATTCTGGAGTTATGTCAATATCCTGTTGCGCTGCTTCTTCCACAACAAGATCTGGATCATGAACATGTTTTCTGAGTTGAGACACGTGGAACACATCATGTACACCAGGCAACCAATCAGGTAATGAAACCCTATATGCAAGAGTTCCAATCCGTTCAAGTATAGGAAACGGACCAATAAATCTCGGTGCCAACTTCCCAGTCTTGCCAAATCTGATTACTCCCCGCATTGGAGAAACTCTTAGATAAACATAATCGCCAACGGCAAATGATAAATCTCTTCTTCTAGCATCATCATAACTTTTCTGTCGGCTTTGTGCGGTTTTCAATCGCTTCTTAATGAAATCGACTTTATCCGATGCTTCTCGAATCATATCGGGCCCTAACACCAGTTTGTTGCCAGGTTCTACCCAACATGCGGGAGATCTGCACAGTCTACCGTATAGTGCTTCAAATGGAGACATTCCCAGACTTGCTTGATAGCTGTTGTTGTAAGAGAATTCGGCTAAATGTAAGTGATCCTCCCATGAGCCTCCAAAATCGATAACGCAAGCCCATGGTAAATCTTCTAGAATTCTATTTACCCGCTCAGTTTGGCCGTCTGTCTGAGGGTGATAAGCGGTGCTTAGATTCAATTTGGATCCCAATTCTGTCTGGAATGCTTCCCAGAATTTGCTAGTAAACAGGGGATCTCTATCATTGACTATATTGAGCGGCACTCCATGTAGTTTAGCTATTTCTTTAAAGTAAATCTATGCTAAACTTTGAGCCGTTCTGTTGGATCGGACAGGTATGAAATGGGCAGTCTTCGTGAAGCGATCTACGATTACCCATATACTATCGTTTCCTCTTTTAGTTCGAGGCAAGCCATCAATGAAATCCATCGAAATTTGCTCTCACTTCCATCCTGGAATTTCTAATGGTTGTAATAGTCCGGCTAACTTCTGCTGATCACTCTTAACTAGCTGACAAGTGGGGCATCTACTAACATATAATGAAATATCTCTTTTCAAAGCTCTCCACCAGAATGTGCGTTTGATATCGTTATACATTTTGCTCACACCGGGATGGATACTTAATTTGGACTTGTGGCACTCATCAAGTATTTCTCTTCTGAGCTCAGGAAGGTTTGGGATGCAAATTCTGCCCTGTAATCTAAGAACTCCTTTGTCATCGAGTCGGAAACTTGTGGATTCACCTCCTTTGACTCTCTGACTGACTCTTTGAATAAATTCATCGTCTTTCTGAAGGGTCGAGATCCTGTCTATTAATGAAGACGTGATGACAAAACTGGCGATGATTTCATTCTTTCTGCTTAGCGCATCTGCTACAACATTGGCTTTCCCCGGAGTGTATAGAATTTCAAAATCATATGCTGCAAGGAACTCTAACCAACGCTGTTGTCTCAAGTTTAGATCTTTCTGAGTGAATAGATATTTCAATGATTGATGATCAGTAAATAGTTCGAACTTCTCGCCCAATAAATAATGCCTCCAGATTCTCAAAGCAAACACGATAGCTAATAACTCAAGATCATGAGTTGCATAGTTTCTTTCATGCGGCTTCAGCTGACGGCTGGCATAAGCGACCACTTGGCCTTTTTGCATTAATACTGCGCCTAGCCCTCTAATAGAAGCATCTGTCCATACAGTCAAGTCTTGGTTGCCTTCCATAATTGTCAATACTGGAGCAGTTGTCAACTTCCGTTTCAGCTCCTGGAAAGCTTCTTCACATTCGGGAGTCCATTTGAATTTCTCATGCTTCTTTGTAAGCTTTGTCAATACACCTGATATCTTTGAAAAATCCTGAACGAATTTCCGATATTAACTAGCCAATCCAAGGAAACTTCGAACTTCTGTGGGGGTAGTAGGTTGTTTCCAGTTCTGAATCGCTGTAATTTTACTTGGATCTACAGCAATCCCATCTTTTGATACAACATGGCCTAGGAACTTAACTTCATCCTGCCAGAAGACACATTTAGAAAATTTAGCTTTCAAGACATTTCTCCTTAGAATTTTCAACACTTGTTCTAAATGTTTTGCATGTTCGTCTTCCGACTTGGAGTAGATTAAAATGTCATCGATGAAGACTAGCACAAATTTATTCAATACACCACGGAACACTCTGTTCATAAGATCGACGAAGTACGCCGGAGCGTTACACAAGCCGAACGGCATTACTAGCCATTCGTAAAATAAGTCGGGACCCCTGAAGGCTGTCAAAGGAACGCAGTCTTCTGCTATATGTAATTGGTGGAAACCAGTAGCTAGGTCCATTCTGGAGAATACTGTTGCTCCATTTAATTGATCTAACAGATCATCTATACGTGGCAAGGGATATTTGTTCTTCAGTGTTTGCTTATTGAGATCTTGGTAATCAACACAAAGTCTTAGAGTACCGTCTGATTTCGGGACAAATACTACTGCTGCTCCCCAAGCTGAAAAGCTCGGTCTGATCAGACCTTTCCAAAGCAATTCTCGGGTTTGACTACCTAACTCTTCTTTTTCTTTCGGGGCCATTCTTCTGATTGGATGTACTACTGGTCGGGCGTTAGGAATTAGATCTATTCTAAATTCAATTTCTCTTTGCGGCAGTCAGTTTTCTACTTCCTCAAACACATCCGCATAGTTTTTAACGACCGTTATCTTTTCTAGTGAAGGGGGAGTAACTTCTAAAGAAGACCAAAATTCTGTTCTATTAATTTCTGAGCCATGGCATGGTATAGTGATATGCCCAAATTTTGTGCTAACTTTCACGATTCTTTCGGCACATCTAACTTCGGCCTTATATTTTGTCAACCATTCCAAACCGAGGATAATGTCGAATTCAGACAAATCCATGACTATTAAGTTGATGGGAAACTTGTAACATGAATAAGAGATAGGCACTATGTAGTACGAACTGAGACTCACAGAACCTCCTATCGGATTTTGAACTTTAATTGATTCTTTAAGCTTTCTTTGTTTCAATTTTAACTTGTGAACAGTGTTACCTGAAATGAAGCTACGTGATGCACCAGTATCAAAAAGTACAGAAACAGGAATATTTTTAATGGTAAGGGTACCTGCCAAGACGTCGGGTTTACCTGATCCATCGGTGGTAGCTGGTGGGGTCTTCCCGTCATACACATGAGCCACTTGTGCATTCTGCTTCAGAGGACAATTCCTGCTATAGTGCCCTTTCTTATGGCAGTTGTAGCATTCGGCTGAGTCTGGATTTGCCTTTTGCTTCCTCGGGGCTTTGCATACATTAGAAAAATGACCTGGCTTCCCGCAGTTGTAGCAATTTCCTTTCAGTATCTTTCCAGGTTTCTGAGTAGCGGCCGCTGTAATGCTGGACTCTGGCTGATCTGCTGAAGCCTTGCGCTTATTTCCAGCTTGGCTTTTGGCGCGGTCTTGGCTGGCGTGCCTTTCATCCATATCTTCATAATTGCAAGCCATTTCTACCAATTCTAAGAAGGAGAGTTTGATGTTTCTCATGGCTCTGTCATGGTACTTGCGCTTTAGCCCAAATATGAATCTCTTGTTCTTTGCTTTGTTAGTCATAATAAGCTCTGGAGCATAGCGCGACAACTGGGTGAATTTATTGAGGTAATCCTGAATAGAGAGATCTCCTTGCTGGAGATTAGCAAACTGCTCTCGCATCCTCTCTAAGGCCTGTTCAGGTACAAACTTCTCGTTGAACATGGTTTTGAATTGCTCCCAGGTCCTGACAGTACCTGCTGCATCTTCTGAGGTGATGGCATCCCACCACATCTCTGCTTCCTCCTGTAGGAGCCAAATACCTAGTCGTGCTTTGTTGTTGGTTCCCAATCCCATTCCTTCAAAGATCTTTTCACAGGTCTTTAACCAAGCAATAGCCTCCGTTACTGTACCAGTGCCAGAAAAGGGTTTCCCCCCAAGGTTCCTATACCTCTTCGCTACTCTGTCTAGCTCGAAGTCCTCGGGTGCTGGTGGCTGAACAATAGGCCCTCCCTCAACTATGGGGATATTCCCCCGTCCTCCTGCTGCTCGTGCTCGGCCTCCACGGCCTCCTCTAGCTGCTGCTGCTCGTGTAGCCATCAGAAAGAGTACTTTATAAGCAAGAAAAGAGTCAAGCTCATAGATTTGATAATTTTCATATATGATAAAGCAGGGGAACATAAGGAAAGGAAATGATGTACCGATCAAATTGTTTTGCTAATCTGCTTAGCTCATTCTAGGACATTGCTAATCCTATCTCCAATGAGCTACTCGCCTTAGAACACTACTGATTCTATTCTGACGAGGTGTTTAATGTGTTAGATCCCGGAACTAAGGTTAACCAAAGCTCTGATACCAACTGTGACGATCCCAAAATCCGAGGGGCGGTATTAAGGATAATCATTGGAACATAACACATTAATCATCATAGCAGAGTACAGATAATAGCAAAAACAATAAATAGAATAATTTTACATGGATATGACAGCGGAATCACAACATGTAACAACATCAGAATAACACAACGTAGGATATAACTTAGTAAATAAAAGGGAAGTGATTAGTCATCATCGCCAGAGGCGGAATACATACATGCAGTGAGACATAATAAGGGTATCAGTCTACATCACCGAAGGCGGTACACATACATACAATAAGAAGTACTGAAAGTAAAGCAGTCTGCATCGCCTGTGGAGGAATCATAATATAAGTACAATAATGGCGGAAAATGTCAAAGTCATCTCTGTGAAGTCAGCCTCGCCATGAGCCAAAATGCACTCTATGCAACAGTGCAAAGCCAAAAACAACCTGTCACCTGTGAACTAGGCTGCCCGTGTGAAAATAAGGGCACCCGCGTTTGCAAAGTGAAACAAACAATGAGTCAGTCATGGGGACTGGTATGAGGAATCTATTTAACAGCTAAACAACAGTAATAGCAAATCATAGGACCATGCCACTTTCGCGGAGCGGGTTTACTCCAGTGATGTCTAGTGCATTTAAAACAAAGTAAAATCTTTAAAACAACGCAATGCTTTTAAAAAGAATGAAGCCATTATAAGACTCAAGTCCCATCACACAATGCAACGCAAGCCGGAGGATAGAGTTTTACCTTATAATGACCAAATATGCTTGATACGTATAAAGCAAAATCAATTGTTATTATTACTAGTGCATATATGTTTCAAAAGCGAATAGCATCATAAATATCAATCATAGGCGGCATAGCTACCATCTATTATGTCGCCATACTAGTTCTACAATCGAGTCCGTTATTTCGTATTGGAAATTGGATTTCCGTCATGAGTCGAGGCAAGGGGCAAGCTCCTCTCCGCTTCGAGACATTCTAGCAAATGCCTCAGGACTACACACTCTGGGTAACCCCTGGATCTTCAAGGCTGGTCCTCTCTTACGTTTGAGGATTAATTATGCCTGAACACACGTTTCCCGGTCCTTATAGACCTATAATCGAGGCGCCTCGCATTCCAACAACCACAAAGGTGAAAAGTAGATATATATGTCAGGGCTGGTAAGTCACTGACACCACCATAGCTAGAAAGAAACGTCGTGCTCTCCCTGCAGTCCGTATCCCGTTTTTAACTCATACCGGGGTGTGAGGCTCGCGAATCTACGAAATACACAAAGCTAGGCCACGTAGACCGTGCTTTGATCATCATCCACAAGACTTTTCTTTGCAACAGAAGCCTTGATCACAGCATCTTGGCATGCCACATAGGCAATCCACTCCATACGATTGATTTCTATCGATATATAACCTCCAAGCTCGTACGTCTCAGAGAAGGGCGTTAAGCAAAAGAATAAATTCTCCGCCGCCAAACAGATATATATTTAACAGAGATCAATCAGTATAGAACAAAATCCAATGTCAGACACACAGTCCATTTACCAGTCCGTTCTGGGTCTGAACGAAACCAGAGGCGTCAATTCCTCGCATATCCGTACAATCAACACATACGTTCAGACGACTACTACTTCCGTTCCTTTACGGTAGCTACTCCGGTCAGGAAGCTCAGCAGCGCCCATCCAACCGATACGAAGATCGTCGGTCTTGAATCGTCTTTGCATTTTCCAATTCGAATCGCTCGATAAATTATTTGAAATGAGGGTTAGCTCGGCCTTTTCAAATAATTCACGTAATTAGAATTTAAATCGATTCTTTCCATGGTTATATTATTCGACGTCCATCTTTCAGTTCTTTAGTGTTATTTTCGTGTCAAGCACATACAACCATCAAATATCAAACAATTCAAGCCCAATTGCTATGTTGCTTATAATATTTTATAACGATTTTTCGCCATTTTTATTTATTTAAAAATGGCCATATTTAATTAAACGACGTTTCAGGTCGTGCCGTGGCACTGGCGCTGTTTTTCCCCTAATTTGTTTTACGCATATCGGAAAATCTAACCGTTGGATTTCTACGAAGTCTATATCAGTGGGAAGGTATTCCCAAAGAGAACCCAATGGTTCCAGTTTCGTGAGAATCCGACGGTCGGATCTTCCACACTAGTCGTTTGAAGTTACAATTTCAAAATTCGAACTGCCGCGTCGTTATTCGATTTAATTTAATTATATTTATATATAAATATAAACGATTCCGGCGTTGTTTTTCTTCAGATTTGAATTAAACATTCTGGACAATCCAACCGTTGGATTTTTACAAGGTTGGTGCCGTTGGAAAGATATTTCCAAGGCGAACCCAGTGGTTGCGGTTTCGGGAAAATCCGATGGTCGGATTTCTCGTACTAATCGTTTCAAATTATGATTCCGAAACACAAACTGCACGGCTTCGATTCCTTTTAATTATATTTATATTTATATATATAAATATAGTTCTTACTATAATTCTAACCATAGTTCATTCTATATTTTCAACTTCGTTTTCACTTCAAATATTTCACTAACGCCTTAATATTTTGAAAAATTTCGCCATAACCTCCTTTGTACGGGGAGGGGTTTGGAAATTTATTGGGCCGTGTTAGGTACCCAATAAATCCTAAAAAGCATCCACATATTTATAGTGATATATTCTGGTGTTTACGGGGGAGCATGTATAGATAATCACTCCAGAGAATAAATTCTCGTCACCCCGTCTCCGTGTGGAAATAAATAGTCCATGTGCCGTATCTAATAACTAGAGAGACGTGATTATTGTCAACTCCAGACCCGTGTGGGGTTTTTTATTAATCTGGCGATTTATCGTTATATTTTATATAGTCCATATCAGTCATCAGTTCAACCTGTAGTATATAGTCATCGCCATACAAGCCTCTCGCTCGTATGGTAAATCTTCCACCTCGTCACACAAGCTCCAATTACTTATGTGGAATATGATGAAGTATGCCTATCGTCAAGAAGTATGCCATGTAGTGTAGTTCAAAATTAATTGTTACTATCCTATGGCGATATTTATTATTTCACACAGAATAACCAGCACTCCGCATCTAATGGCATTCACAGGAGTTGATATAAAAATAAAATTGCGCAGCCAACTCATCAAGGTTTACCTATTTGTCGGGCATGCAAATAATTTCTTTACTCTACAGCTAATCCATTTTTCCTGTTCAACACATGTATATATATGCAGAACAAAGCTAATAATAATATTTCTAGCAAACTATTATTTATTTCAACACGTGCGTATTTTTATCAAAGCGTATACATGATAAAAGAAATATTTTTATCATCAAAAATATTTATCCAACACGTGAATGTTTTTAACACTTCATATTCACAATAAAAATGTAGTTTTTATTGTCGATTCATTTTATTTTTAAAATACGATAACATTCAACACATGAATTTCAACTCGACGAACGAATTGCAACTCAACACATGAATATTCGCTATGGTTTGTATATATATATAAATGTGATTTTTATCGCTAAAGCTATTTGTTTAAATTTAAATAATATTCAACACACGAATTTCAACTCAACGAATGAATTGCAACTCAACACATGAATATTCGCTATAGTTTGAATATATATAAAAATGTGATTTTTATCGCTAAAGCTATTTGTTTAAATTCAAATAATATTCAACACATGAATTTCAACTCAACGAATGAATTGCCACTCAACACATGAATATTCGCTATGGTTTGTATATATATATAGATATAAATGTGATTTTTATCGCTAAAGCTATTTGTTTAAATTCAAATAATATTCAACACATGAATTTCAACTCAACGAATGAATTGCCACTCAACACATGAATATTCGCTATAGTTTGAATATATATAAAAATGTGATTTTTATCGCTAAAGCTATTTGTTTAAATTCAAATAATATTCAACACATGAATTTCAACTCAACGAATGAATTGCAACTCAACACATGAATATTCGCTTCAACATATGTAATTTATTTCAACGAATGAAAATTATTCTAACACATGTATATTTCAGAAAATTTCGGCAGCATAACGGCAGGGTAGTTAAAACCGGGACCGTCCCTAGTACGGCTCCTCGCTCTACCTTAAAACCTCGCGGTTTTTTACAATGGGGATCATGCATCTAGTTCGCACGCAGGCGGCATGTTTTATTTTCAATTCCATAATCCTATTCTAATTTGTTTCAACCACAAGAGGGTATTTTTCAACCACAAAGGTATTTTTCAACCACAATATCAACCACAAACCAACCATTCGTCATACCATATAATATCACGTCAATCACAAGCAATAAATATCGTCCATGGTCTGTGGACGAGGGGAGTATATATATATATATTATATTATAATTCACTTGCATTTCATCACAATTCAAAGCATATATGTTTCATTCAACGCTTGTATAATTTATACATCGCTAATATAATTTATATAACACATGTACATGAGGTATACAATGCGTATATAATTTACACTTCGCTTATATAATTTATACAACGCGATTCCATTCACACAATTTAGTTTAGATTCCTCACATTGGTTTCTGCAGTGCTAGAAATCGTGGGAAGATCAGAAAAATCCGCGGCTTCTTCTAGAATGTAGAGAGCCTCCTTGCGGTCACGGTGTCTCCTGTTTCATCGAATTTCGTTAAAGAACGAAAAAGATATTATTTTTCAAAGTTTTGCAACGCTTTATAGTGTTATTTTCATTTCAGAATAATAAAGGTCGAACCTTTATTTTTCGTTCAGAACTAGGTCTGGGATATTCGCGAAAACGGTGCCACGTGGGGATGATCGGGGATGCTGACGTGGAAGGGGATGGCGAGGGCTTCACGGCGCTGGTGGTTTGAGGGGGTGCGATGGCAGATCGAGGCGGCGGCGGCGCTGGGAAGTCGAGGACTTCCTGGCTTCGATTCAGGCGGAGGAGGTGATGGTGGAGGTCGTGTCGGGGTCGGATGTGAAGAGGAGGCGAAGGCGAGTCGACTGGTGGTGGTGGCGCGGCCTAGCGTCGCCTGTGGCGGCGGGAAAACAAAGGGGAAGGTTCAGGCTTCGTGAGTCGTCGGTTTCGTCTGTGGCGGCTAGGGTTTTGAGATATTTTTTTTTATAAAGGAAAAATCCTATTGGTCGAAGCTTTATAGGAAATTTTAAATAGTGTTTTTACAAACGGACTCGAAATCAAACCCAACGACTGCCGTCCCTAGCTAAATACCCCCATTCCGGACACAATGGGATATGTTTCGTTTGCCAATTTGACTGTTACAGTCAGTTACTTTTCAAATTAAAATATAAAACATTCAATATTTAATTTGAACGTACATTTCAATTTGCCAGGGCCACAAACTGAATCGAAAAATTCCAAAAAAATAAATCTAGCTTTGTTTTGACAATACGGTCCTAACAAAACCAGTTTCGTCGAATTCTGAGCTTGTTTGAAAAACGGTCATTTTTAGGTCGACCCATTTTAACAGAAATTGACCAATCACATTTTCTTTTGCCCCGCTCACATACTAGCTTCAAAAATCATGAAATTTGAAACTTAGCAATATTTTGACATCCCGGACCCAACAAAAGTGGCTTCATCGAATTCCGAGGTCGTATGCAAAATATCAATTTTCAAGGGCTATATATGCTATATAGCGACCTTTCTGAAAATTCATTTGGCCATAACTTTTGATTCCCGCTATGAAACTTCGATTTTTCAGATTCGTTAGAAAGGTATTCATAAACAGATTTAAATATTTTTAGTTTCGCTAAAATCCGTTATATTTTCCACCCGGTACAGTCAGACAAAGTTTGTATTCAAAATTTCAAACTGCAATACTATACCCAATTCTTTATTTTATTGAAATATGCTATTTCAATTATTCAAATTCTTTGGTAATAACCAAATTTAAAATTTTTAAATTGGTTCACATTTTCCGGGTTATTACAATACTTGTCAATAGAGTCATTTTCTTTCTTCTTCTTTTTGAAAATCCATTTACATCTAATTGGTTTATTATAAGTGGAATGTCAACTAATTTCCAAGTTTTATTACTTAGGATTGAGTCAATCTCACTTTTGATAGCTTCTTTCCAACAGGAAGATTCAAGAGAAGACATTGTCTCTTTTTATGTTTGAGGTTCATTTCTAGTACAAAAGCTAGGAATTTTGAGCTAAAAGACTTGGAAGTACTTACTCGTATGATTCTTCTTGGTTTACTACCATTTTTATCACGATGAGTTTCATCTTCATGTGGTTCATCTCCGTCTTCTCTTGTCCTTTTAGATACATAAGTTCCACCATTTCTTTGTGTGAAAACGAATCATCAAAGAATAAGGCATCTCTTAATTCTAGGAATGCATTTATATTGATGTCATTTATGCAGACTTGAAAACTAAAATTCTAAAGGAACAATTATTTTCAATAGGACCTAGGTGGTAGCAATCTATAGTTTTTGGTCCAAGTTTGACTTAGGTGGAAGGCTAAACCGAAACCTCTGCCAAACACTTACACTTTCAGATATCTGAAGCTAGGTAAGTGTTCTTTCCATAATTCATATGGAATTGTTCTTGTTTTGTTATGAGGAACCCTATTTAGTATGTGGTTAGACATATTTAGGGCTCCCCCTCCCCATAAATTTGTTGGTAGCGCAAAAGTTAAAATCATGACATTGACCATATCTCTTAAGGTTCTATTTTCTCTCTAAACAATATCATTTTATTATGGTGAATATAGTGTTGTTTTTTGAAGAATTATATCATTTTCTATAATAATTGTTCAAATGATGATTCAAATTCATCACCTCGATCAGATCTCAATTTCTTGATCTTTTTATTAATTTTATTTTCTACTTCAACTTTGTATTTTATAGACGATGTAATTGTGTATTCTTTACTGTTTAAAATATATACATAACAATATCATATATAATCGTTAATGAACATAATAAAACACCTTTTTCCAGCTCTTGTAGGCAATGATTTGAAATTGCATAAATCAATATGAACCATTCCTAGTGGTTTAGTACTTCTATCAACAATATGAAATGGCTTTTGACCATTTTTTCTCACATATACGTCTTATATTTATAGTTTTTATCTACTTGAAATTTAAGAATTCTTCCTTTGATTGCAAGTCTTTTCATATTTTTTTCAAATTTGCTTGCCAACAACAGCTATATTTGCTTCAATTAGGTCATCACATAAATAACCCATTCCTATATTAATTCCAACCTTTGGTAGAACGACCTCATTTGATGCGAAGACCATTTGAAATCCTTTCTGTAAGAGCATGTCCAAAGACAAAATTCTTGTGGATATCTGGAACATGAAGCAATTCGTTCAGTGTGATGGTTTTTCCTAACATAAATTTAAGGACGATGGTGCAACTACCTTCAATCATGGTTGTTGCAGAATTACCCGCTCATAATTTTTTTCTTTAATTAAATTTCTCATAAGTGGTGAACATAAATATATCAAAACAGATATGATAGCTCATGTGTCTGCCCACCATTTTGCAGGATTCTGTACTAAGTTTCATTCTAATACAACTCTTGAAAAATATTCAATTCCTTGATGTTTGAACTTAAGTTTTACACCATATTTGCCATTGTCTTATCATTAGTACTCTTATCCTTGCAATCTTAAGCGGTGTGTCTAGTGTATTTCCGTAGACCCAACATTCACCTTTGAATTTCTTGCCTTGTTTGTCTCTGGGTTGGTTTTCGCGTTCCTTCTCTTTTTGGAGGAATTCTTCTTTTTGTTGTTGAAGTGTCATTTCTTCTTTGACCCTTTTGTTACAAGTGCCTTATCGCATTTTGGTTGTGCTACCCCTCAGTTATGTGCCTCTATCTAAACTGATTATAAGATCTTCCAACAAATTCTTTTTCCTTTTGTATTTTTGATAGTTGCGGTAGTCTTTTCATGATGGGAGTAGTTTTCCTGTTAATTTTTCAACAAGAAATGATTCCCCAACTTTGTGTCCTTATTCAAGTTTACGGATGATCGGTTGGAGTTCTTGCACACGAATGGTTATAGATTTGGAATCCACCATCTTGTAATCCATAAACTTACCAACTATGAACCTCTTCAAAATGACATTCTACGTCTGGTGTTCATTAGCAGTTCATTTCATAACGACTTTGTAGTCTGGTGTGGATGATAAACTTTATACAACATTTTACCCAAGCTATTCAAAACGTAGTTCCAGCATAGGAAGTCTGAATGCTTTCATGAATTAATATTTGAAAACACATCTTTGTGCGTTTCCTTAGTTTGTCCGCCTTTGTGTGCCAGTTCATCCTCCTCGATGTATCTTTGTAGCCCTAATGTGTGATATAAAATAACATTTGATTTTTCCATGTTTAGAAGTCATCACTGTGACCTTTAAATAAATTGGGTTTGTAGTAACAGTTTTTGCTAGTAATTTAACTGCTGCCATCTTTGTTTCAATAAAAATAGTATAAGTCTTAAGATGTTATTTAGCGAGTATACCGAAACAGACAGTAATCGATTGTAGATCTTCTAACATAAGTTTACAAATCAATTTATTATATATCAATAATTTTATACAATAATTTTAAATTAGATTTGGTGCGTACAGAAGCTATAACAATATATCGTAATAGTAACAATAGCAACAACTATGATTACTACTATAAGTATAATAACGACAAACTATAAATACAATAATAACAAATTACAACCGTAGCAAATTAAAAATGGAATACGTGCAAACTATAATTATTGCTGTACAATCTTGTAGGAATAGTACAACCAACGAAATAGATGAAAACAAACAAACAAAAAATCTAATTGGAATATAGAATTTTCAAGAGCCGAAGAAGGGGAAGAAGGTAATAAAAATTTAATTCAAAAGTGATCAGGTTTTGGTCACATTTATATCCTTCAACGAACAATGATTGTGTCTATCTGAACGGTCATGGCTGTTCGTTTGAATATGGTGATCCATTCTTATTCGACCTACAACTAGTTCGATACAGGGCAAGTAGGCGGAGACGCATGCATGTCAGACCCTAACCTTATAGGTCCTTTTCATTTCACAAAATTATCTTATCCTATGGACCAATATAGGCTACGTGAAAAGGTATATAACTATGAATTTTGTAGGATAATTGCTTATTCATCAATAAATGTCCTTAACATAACACATATTAGAGCTAATGATATTCTTACTTATAATAATTGATTTTTATACATATACCCAAGTTCGCATATTAAGGTGTCTTTCACAATTTTTTATTGCTACACATCGATTAACAATGCATCTAACGCCCTAATGTTCAGACTTAATGCTCCAATGTTTGAATCTCCTTCCCAACACTGTTTGTTAGGCCTTTGAATTTGGCACATTAGAACCAAACATGTTGGACGCCAAGTTATTACCTACCACCCTTACAAAACCAACCTCCTCTTCTTCATCTCCTTCACACCAATACTCGTTTTTCTTCCCTTCTCGACTTACATACTTCTTCCTGTACCACAAACAATGTCTAATTCAAAAACAAAATCCAATGAGAATGCACATAATTTGATCATTATACGAGCACATTTAAGTAGAAGAAAGAGTGATCTTACTCGAATTTGCATGTTAGATCGTACTGAGCTAATATGGGGGGACGACATAGTGAACACGCATAAAAATATTATCAACGGGATTTTTAAATGAAAAGAGTTTTTTTTTGTCCTGGTTATGTGATAGACTTTGTTCTTTTATTTTAATCGAACGCATACTACACAAAAAATAACATAAATACCCTGCTTAGTTAGTCATTCGTAACATATAAACATATTAACCATTCATTATATTTTCCCGTTAAAATGTCATGTTATGGTTCGTTGAAAACACGGCCCAAAAATACCTTCTAATTGTATAAGCATAGGCCTTGTATGCTTGTGCTTTTGGATAGGATAGATGAATAAATAATGACAATGTGTAAATCGGTCAGCTTCATGCATGTATATCCACCTCTTCTAAATATAAATCCACCCAGTCAGTGTTGATTAGGCTTATTAAAACACTTCCGTCGTCGAAAAGCCGCTTTTTTTCTTCCATCTTCCTTACCTCCAAATATACATTTTCCACTTTTTAATATCCCACTGTGCTCAGTAGTGCAAATGGTTAATATTTATATGTATATATATTAAAATGAAATATAATATACACATACCCTTTTGTTATTTTAATAACCCACTTGTTTCATATTTCCAATATACATGTTTGCCAATATCTGATTCTTGAGCTTTTGGCTTTAGTTTACATACAGCCAGGATGCTTCCTTTTGGTCTTTTTAATAAAAGGAAGGGGACAGGACATATTTAATCTTTACGAAGTGTACCTCATTCTTTCTTTCTCTATTCCAACAAATCTCATTATATAAACATTGACAGAAACATCATCATTAATCAGAATGTGCTTGGACTTCACCGTCCTTTTGGTTTAATCTTGTAGTTATTAATTAATTTGATCACAGTTATGTGTCATTGCGCTTTTTTTTTTTCCCAAAAATACATGCATGTACCACTTAACTCTAATCCTTTTGGTTTAACAGTATTGTATAACCGCCACAAAATGAAATTTATTATTTGTGTAAATGACATAATGCATGACTCAAGTAGCACGTAACATTAATTTGACACGCCCCATATTATATAAATCAACCAGGTATGTCTGACCTTTCTCCCCTGTATATTAATCAGACCAGGCAATTTTATTATCTAATTGCAACCTTTGCTCCTTAATTTCTCTGTATATAAATACCACAGCTAGCCACTAATTCTATTTCTTTGTATCATAATTTATTTACGATGATTAAAATGAAAACTGAGATTCCTAGCAATGCAGCAGCATATACTCCTGATGTTCTAATCCGTACTTCTGACGGCTTGAAAATCCCTGCTAACTCTGTTGTTCTGGTAAGCCGTTATTTATTTGCTAAATTCTTTTAGATGTATTATATTCGTTATAAATCGTGTTTTGATTTTATGGGTTAGGAGTGGTTACAATGTATTATCTAACCGTTCTCTCTCTCTTTTTTTTTTTTTTTTTTTTTTTTTTTTTTTTTTTTTTTTTTGGTCTATATAAAGGCTTCTGAATCGAAGGTGTTTGAAGAAGTAATTCAGAGGAGAAAGACAAAGGGGAAGATTGGAAAAGATATTGCTGTTTTGGGTGTTCCTTCTTCTGCTGTTGCTGCTTTTCTTCTTTTGCTTCACTTTAAGAGGTCTTCTTTTCAACCCTTTCTTATTTCTTCAATGGCCTTCTTTTGCTATAACCTGTCCAAAAAGGGTATAGATTCAGCTTTCATACTTACACTAAGATATCTGTTCTGTTTATCAGATTGATCGAAAAACATTTGATGATCTTTGGAAAAAGTATATAAATATCTCAAGCTTGATCTAAGGAGGATGCCTTTCATACGTTTACATCTTTTTAGCCAGAGTTTGCTATGTAATTTGTAGAAAATCATCTAAGTAAGACAAATAGTTTTGTAAGCTATTTTGAATAAAAAAATGGTATTCTTGCCAACTTATGGGTTATTAAATTTCCAACGTCAACAGATAAGATGTTATGGTCTTCAAATTTTCATCACAAGTATGTGTTAAGCATATAGCATTATTCATTTTGAACAAGTTCTACCAAAATGTGCTCAATAAATGATGGCAGACCACAAATAAATCAACATAAAAGAGAAGATTGTTGCTTTCAAATACTAGTTATACTTGTTTAATTAGCATTCTCTATGTTTTAACCATTCAAGTCTGAAACCGTGTTTCAGTGTATCAATCGTTCAAAAATAACATGGGAAGAAAACAAGTTTCCTAGAAGCAGTTAGTTGTCATTCCTCTGGGGTCTTTTTTGATCTTGGACCAAAGAAAATGCTGCCGACCAATTCCTTTTTGTTTTCTGATAGCAACTCTTAACTATCCAAGCCAGCCAGTTAGTACACCTTCATTCAACACATGTTCATATAAGAAGTATTATTATTATTATTATTTATATATATATATATATATATATATATATATATATATATATATATATATATATAGACACACACACATAGAGGAGGGTTCCGTTACACCTCTTATATTGCACGTGAACTCTCCCCCTTAATCTCCATCACTCATTTCTCCACTCATTTTCTTCCTTCTCACTGAGTTCCCACTGAGAAATAATATTGAAATGAGAAGAGAGAGAATGAGTAGGGATAATGGACGGTGGAGATTAAGGGGGAATATATATATATATATATATATATATATATATATATATATATATATATATATATATATATATATATATTATATGAAAACATTAGTATAACATTAATGCGATAATTAAGCGTAGTTTTGCAAATGTTATGTAGATCATGTGAAGGAGTGGAGCTCACCGAAATGATGGACAAACACGGAATGCATCTAATGGTCCTATCGCATGTCTATCAGATACAATGGCTCAAGAAAATATGTGAGGTGGAAATAGCATTACGGCTAACTGTAGATTCAGTAGTCGATTTGTTGTTGCTGTCAAGACAATGCGACATGCCAAAACTCTACTTGCAATGCATGAAACTGCTTCAAAAAGACTTCACAGCAGTAGAAAAAACTGTAGGTTGGATGTTTGTTCAAGAAAATGACCCTTGGTTTGAGCTCGAAATCCTTCAATTTCTTGAAGCTGAGGACTTGGTATGATAATAAACAAAATACATGGATTTGGCATGTTGTTTTCTTTCTTGTTAATAACCTAGAATTGACATAAAATTCAGAAGGAAAAGAGGAGGAGAAGGAAGATGGAAGAGCAAAAGGCATACCAGCAACTGAGTGAAGCAATGGAGTGTGTGCAGCACATATTCTTAGAAGGATGTACTCACATTGGCCCTTGCAATAAATTCAAGCCATCGAAGAAGATGGAGTCATGCCCAAACTACAGCACTTGCCAAGCTATTCAAGTCTTGCTTCAGCACTTGGCGTCTTGTACATCAAAGAGATCGACTTGTTATAGATGTCGTAGGGTGTGGGACTTACTTCGCTTGCATTCATATGTGTGCGACATGGATGATCATCAATGCAAGGTTCCTTTATGCATGTGAGTTGTGTTCGCTTGATATATATACTTACCATTGATTAGAATGCATTCGCTTTGGGATTGTTTGTGACTTTTTAATTAATGTGTCGAAATTGCAGGGAGTTTAAAAGAAGGATGCTAGTAGGCAGAAATGTTGATAGCGGGAGATGGAAGATTTTGGCCAGCAAAGTTGGCTCTGTTTATGCAGCGTTGTCTATGGCTAAAAGGAGAAAACAAGATGTAATGAAATGCCATCATACAGTTTGACCTTTTGAAGAATAATATGAAGCTATGTGCTTCTAATTATGAGTCCATGTTTACTGGTCAAACAACCTAGTTTAATGTTTAGTTGAGTGTATTTTAAATAGTTCTTGTTCATCTGCTGGTGATGTTCGAAATTCAGTAACATTTTAAATCCAACTGAATATTAGTCTTGGATGCATATTGCATAGTTGAATTTTAAAATGAAATGACTGGGTCATTGGTTATATAATTAGATACCTGCACATTTAATTTCACACCTGATAATTAATAACATTGGCTAACCTGTTTATTTTCAATTTTGAAAGTATAAATGTTTTTGTAGATTAATAAAATTTAAGAATCATTTTCACTATTAAATCATTGACTAATATATTTTTCAGTCATATCCATTACTGGTATGTAAAAATAAAATTTTAAAAATCATCATATTATATACTAGTTTTAAATTGAATTTCTCAAATGCAGCTAAATAAGCTTTTAATAAATGAACTTCCAGCTGAATTTCAGATACGCATTTAAAAGTTGCATTTTATAGCGGTAGTTTTTAACTGCATTTTGCAAATACGACTAAAAATTAATGCAATTAAATTCAGTTTCGCTGCATTTCACAAACATCGATCGAAAGCTGTCGTAGTTTTCAAAAACTGCTGCAGTTTTGGTAGCATTTCACATAAGCAGCCAAAAACTGTAGCATTTATTAGCAGCTGTTTTCAACTGCATTTAACAAATGCAGTTAAAACATAATTACTAGAATGCAACTTTTAAGCGTATTTCACAAGTGCAATTTTTAACTGCATATATGAAATGCAGTTAGAATCTACATTACTATGATGTAGTTTTTAACTGTATTTTACGAGTGCAGTTAAAAACTGCAGTATAATAATATAAATTTCATAAAAGTCTAATTAAAAACAATTTAGTTTTAATTTTTTTGTCTTTTACATATTCATGGTGCATATTAGTAGAATAATAACTAAATTAATGATATGTTAATATGATATTAAAAACATTATTTTAAAAATTGATAATTAATAGGTGTGGATTTTAAATCAAAGTATATGAATGCACTTAATTTACATAACTTATTAGAAAGTGGTGTTTTATTCAATTTAATTAAGGACAAGGATTTGTCTTGCAAACCATTAAATCCAAAGTAAGATTGAACGTTTAGAAAAGTTCTCATGCTATAATGAAATATGGCCACAGTTGGTCAAAAATGTATTACTATCTATGAAAACGAATGTCAAAGGCATATTTAGTCGCATACCAGTATTGAAGTAGAATTTCTTGTTTTTACAAAGTGAAAGAAGCACGTGCAATGTAGTGTTTAGGGAGTTTTGAGAATATTTGTTTTTCTTCTATACTTCAATTATAAGATGGTTTGGGAAGTGGTCAAGATATTAATTTTTCGATAACTATTTATTATTATTGATTAATATGTTAATTATAAGTGATTATTTCTAAAATAAAACTAATTTAAATAAATGTAAAGATGACTCGTTAAACCTCATGTGTCAATAAGTTGGATTATCCAAAAGATTCAAGTTTGTAGGCAGTTATAAATGATGAGTGTGAATTTTTATCGCTTATAACCCGCATTATGTTCAATGTAGGCATATATAATGGTATCTACATTTAGAAAGCAATAAGCCAAGGTAATCGATCCTTCTTTGGTGTTGTTTCATAAACCTTGGTCTAACTCAGAATGGTGATGGCAGATTGTCACTAGTACCCGTCTTAGATTTGTATACATGTAACTTGATTGTAGCTATGTTCATCAACATTAATTCGATTTGTGTAAAGTTGTATCAAATTGGGGAATTTAGTCCAGAGGACAATTTTTTTGGTCTATAAGACATCCACTTCAAAACTTAGCAATAATAACTACTTTATTCCATATCTCATATTGTCATAGCTCAAACTACTATGTCCAATGTCTTCCTTTCCATGTCACCATAACCCACGTCACTTTATCCCCATATCACCTTATGCGCGTGCTCCACTATTGTTCACTATCACCACATTCCATGTTTTGTCCCCTTTTCAAAACTTAACTCTATCAAACAAACTCTCGCATTTACTAACCCACCACACTATAATGACCCATATTTTGAAGGGACCATAATATGACAAATTAAGTTGCTAAAGAAATGAATAAGAAATCTAGCTGCAAAAATTGGCTGAACGAGATTTGGCTAGGAGACACTTTAAAAGTTAATCAGTTAAAACAAGTGAAATTATAGCAATTGGGATTGATTTTATTAATGAAAACAATTAATCAAGTTTAGAACGTAAAGAATTTTTTTAGTGGAATGTGTCGTTGAGACTAAGATACATGAGATCTTAGCAAAAGCCAACTGTTAGACCATACTACAACAAATTGATCATATTATAGCAGTGGAAAACCATTGTAAAATACATTTTGTTGGAAATGTTTTTATAAACATTAGGTGAATGATTAAAAATATTGGAATAAGTGTATGAATGGCTCCTATATGTGAATAGTCCCACATCATGGGACTATATGGAAAAAGCAAGTATTTATACTTGTTTCTAAGAAATCATGTTGTGGGGCCTTGGGCTCCCAATACATGCTTTGTTGTGAGGAGGGAGACCATGCATCATGACCACCACACGCGCGCGCAACCGACCGACTCGACTCGATCCGGTTCGGGCTTGGGGTCGGGCTCGGGTTTAGGCTTTGGCTTTGTGGTGTAGACACTTATATTTTTTGGACCAGAAAACCTTGCCTTTTTCAAACCATTTTTTATGGAAAATATTTCTGAGCCGATTTTTACATGAAGCGGTAAACTCTTAACTCGTTATTTGAGTAGATCCGATTTTCTCTCACTGCCCAGTATTTTCGTTCAGCACTAATCCCCATTTATATATTATCTTCAATTGTAGACGAGAACATCTATCTGAACATCGTTTTCTAACCTCCTCCATTAATAAAAAGAGCAGTTTTTTAATATTCGAAAGGGCAAATCTGCACTGATTTGTTGTGCAAGCAAATCAGTTATTCTTTTCAGAGGCTGTTTTATCCTAGAGGCGACGGCGGAAGTACGAACTGGTTTGCACCACTGACCAGATCGCCAAATCGTCTTCAAGAAAGCGACCAAGTACCTGACTCAGCCATTGTTTCCCAACAATTTGAAGACGAACTAAAACAATGGCTTCGACATCAACCCTAGATGATGATGCTCCTCCCTCTGCCTTCCATATCCCACTCGTGACTGCTTCTCCATTCAGATTCAAAGGCTTACATTTCAAGTGATGGCGTCAGAAGATGGAGTTCTATCTGACGATGAGAAATGTGGCTGCTGCTTTGACCACTGACAAATCGCAGTTGCCAGAAAACCTGACGGAACTGATGGAGCACAGATTGCTTCCTGGACTGAACAATCAAAGCAACTACAGGTCTGGACTGAACATGATTACTTATGCAAAAATTTCATACTCAATGGCCACAGCGATGATCTGCATGACAACTACAACTCGGAGGACAAGACAGCAAAGGACATCTGGGAAGCGCTGAAGAAGAAATATGATACAAAGGAGGCAGGGGAAAAGAAGTATGTTGTCAGCCGCTATCTCAAATACCAGATGACAGATGACAGATCAATATAGATGCAGTCTCACGAGCTCCAGAAAATAGCTCATGAGATCATCTCCGAAGGTATAACATTGGACGAACAATTTCAAGTTGCTGTCATTATTGACAAATTGCCCCCAGGTTGGAAAGATTTTAAGAATATCTTGCGGCATAAGACTAAGGAATTTTCCTTAGAGAGCTTGATCACTCGCCTTCGTATTGAGGAGAAGGCACGCAAACAGGACCAGAAATAGGAAGTGTTGGTTGTCTCAAACAACAGAACTAAAAAGAATAAACCCGCAGTTCTGAAACCGAATCAGAAGTTCTTTAAGAATCAGAACTGGTGTAACAAACAAAACGGGAATTCACAAGGAAACCCAAAAGGACAGCAAAAACCAGCCCAAAAGAATGATTCTGGACAGTTGTTTCTATGTTACAACTATGGAAAACTAGGTCATATGGCACGAAAGTGTCGGAACAGGCCAAGCTCTGCACCGCAGGCGAACCTGGCCGAGGAGCCTCTTATGGCTATGATTACTGAGATTCACCTTGTTGGTGGATCAGACGGTTGGTGGGTAGACACTGGTGCTTCTCGCCATGTCTGCTATGATCGTGATATGTTCACCACATACACAGCTGCTGATGATCAGAAAGTGTTGTTGGGAGATTCTCACACCACTAAAGTTGCAGGGGTTGGAAATGTGGAAATCAAGTTTATCTCTGGAAAGACTGTGATTCTGAGAGATTTTAGGCATACTCCAAAGATAAGGAAGAATCTGCTTTCTGGCTTTCTCCTCAATAAGGCAGGCTTTACTCAAGTTATTGGGGCTGATTTGTATACCCTAACTTATAAGGGAACTTTTGTGGGAAAGGGTTATGCTTGTGAGGGGATGTTTAAATTAAATGTTGAATCTAATAAAGTGACTACTTCTGCTTATAGGTTGTGTGATTTTAATATTTGGCACTCTAGATTATGTCATGTTAATAAACGAATAATTCATAACATGAGCACCCTAGATATGATTCCTAAAATGTCATAATCTGAACCTAATAAACGTGAATTCTATACACGATCTAAAATCACAAAGAAACCTCATAAATCTATTGATATAGTTTCTGAACCCTTAGACTTGATTCATTCTGATATATGTGAGCTTGATGGCACTTTGACTAGACATGGACATCGTTATTTTATCACTTTTATTGATGACTGCTCTGATTTCACCTATGTATATCTTATGAAAAATAAAAGTGATGCATTTGACATGTTTAAAACATTCAAAACTGAAATTGAGAATCAAGCAAATAGGAAAATTAAGAGACTTCGTAGTGATAGAGGAACATAATATGAATCTAGTTCAATTCTGGACTTCTATAAATTACATGGTATTGTACATGAAAGAACTGCACCTTATCCACCAGAAATGAACGGTAAAGCTGAAAGAAAAAATAGGACTTTTACCGAATTAGTAGTTGCCATCCTACTAAATCCTGGTGCAGCAAATAATTGGTAGGGGGATATTTTATTGATTGTATGCTATGTTCTGAATAGAATCCGCAAATCTAAGAATAAATTTTCACCTTATGAAAATTTAAAGGATTATAAACCCAATGTTTCATACTTTAGAACTTGGGGTTGTTTAGCATATGTTCGTATTCCAGACCCCAAGAGAATAAAATTGGCAAGTAGAGCATACGAATGTGTATTTATAGGCTATGCTATCAATAGCAAAGCATACTGATTTTATGACCTAAATACACATAATATAATTGAATCATATGATGCCGAATTTTATGAAACAAAATTTCCTTTTAAATTAAGCAATAGTGGGGGCACTTCAAGTATGCCTATTAGAACAGAAATTTATAAAAGTTCTGAAGCTGAACCTAGAAGAAGTAAAAGAGCAAGAACCCTAAAAGATTTTGGTTCGGATTTTTGTGCTTTTACTATAGAGGAGGATCCCTTAAACCTCCAAGAGGCCTTATCTTCTTTAGATGCAGATTTTCGGCAAGAGGCTATAAATGATGAGATGGATTCTTTGGAATCCAATAAGACTTGGCATTTGGTAGATTTACCTCCTGGTTGTAAATCTATAGGCTGTAAATGGGTGCTTAAAATGAAATTAAAACCTGATGGCACTATTGATAAATATAAAGCACGACTAGTAGCTAAAGGTTTTAGATAAAAAGAAAATATAGATTTCTTCGACTCTTTTTCACCCGTAACTAGAATAACATCCATTCGTATATTAATCTCACTTGCTTCCATTCATAATTTACTAATACACCAAATGAATTTTAAAACCTCCTTTTTAAACGGTGAATTAGAAGAAGAAATTTATATGGACCAGCCTGAAGGATTTATAGTACATGGTCAAGAACATAAAGTATGAAAATTAGATAAATCATTATATGGTTTAAAACAAGCACCTAAACAATGGCATGAAAAAATTGATAACTTAATCATTTCACATGGTTTTAAAGTTAATGAAAGTGACAAATGCATTTATTACAAATCTGAGAATGAGATTTGCACTATTATATGCCTTTATGTAGATGACCTACTCATCCTTGGGTCAAACATTCATGCCATAAACTCAGTCAAATCCTTATTAAGTGCCAATTTTGATATGAAAGATCTAGGTGAGCCGAGTGTAATCCTTGGTATTAAAATTACTAGGCCAGAAAAGGGAATTTCTTTGGATCAATCTCATTACATTGAGAAGATACTAAATAAATACAATTACTTTGACTGTAAACCTGCATGTACACCATATGATCCAAGTGTAAAATTATTTAAGAACACTGGTGAAGGTGTTAGACAGTCTGATTATGCGAGCATCATTGGCTGCCTTCGGTATGCCACCGATTGTACTAGACCAGACATTGTCTATGTCATAGGATTATTGTGCAGGTTTACCAGTAAACCTAGTATAGAGCACTGGCATGCTATTGAAAGGGTCATGAAATACCTTAAATGAACTATGAACCTTGGATTACATTATGAAAGGTTTCCAACTGTACTTGAAGGATATGCTGATGCAGACTGGAATACCTTATCTGATGATTCTAAAGCGACCAGTGGCTATATATTTAGCATCGCTGGAGGAGCTGTTTCTTGGAAATCCAAGAAATAGACTATTTTGGCTCAGTCCACTACGGAGTCTGAGATGATAGCACTAGCCACAGCTAGTGAAGAAGCAGAGTATTTGAGAAATCTGCTAGCTGAGATTCCCTTATGGGAAAAACCGATACCAGCTGTGTTGATACATTGAGATAGTACCGCGGCTATTGCAAAAGTTCAGAACCGTTATTATAACGGTAAGAGACAACAAATACGTCGTAAGCATAGAACTGTTAGAGAACTACATTCTACAGGCACCGTTAGAGTGGATTACGTACGCAGTGATGAAAATTTGGCAGATCCTTTGACGAAAGGACTGTCTAGAGAGAAAGTCCTTAATTCTTCTAAAAGAATGGGACTATTGCCCTTAGATTGTTGAGTCACGCACAATGGTTACCCGACCTAAATGACTGGAGATCCCAAGAACTAGGTTCAATGGGTAAAAACAAGTTGTGTAGTAATAGGAGTACTCTTGATAGGCTCACCTATGTGATTGTGGAAATGTGGCTGTTTCCTATGGAGTTTTGGGCAAAACTTCTAGAGCGTTCACTAAACTGAGATAGACGTGCATGGCCATAAATGCACGGGCTTATTTGATTACACTATAGAAAAGGTTGTGTGTGGTTTGATGTCAGGAATAGAGTTCAAGACTACGTGTCACTCTAGTAAAAACTGAACCTTATTCACTATGCAAAGGTTCAAGTCGGATGACACCTTTGTTTATGCACAATCTTATGTTTTTAGAAACTGTTCGAAAATATTTTTAAAAATTCAAGTGAGGGATTGTTGGAAATGTTTTTA